>JAANSO010000403.1:0-35549 GCA_036507315.1 Lepidocyrtus fimetarius
ATTCTGGAAAGCAATGTTTGACAACAACTTATATTTCTGTACTTATAAGTTTTTGGGAATGACATTTCACAGAAAATTTAATTAGAATGATAATAGAAATCCTTGTGGGGAGATTATGCAAGGATTTTCTAATCATATTATTTTTGCACATTTATCAATCTGAGTTTTCATGGAAATGAGTTTGCAAATCAGAATACTTTGACATAAATTTTTACTGAAAAGATTTTAAGAGCTTTAAAGGCCTAATTACATGAGTTTTCGTTTTAATAGTTTCCTGATAAAAGGTATAAAGTTAATGAGTCGTTTAGTTTATTGCTTCTTGAAAGTTTTAAGTTTTAAAGCAGAGTTATTCATTTGCTACGCCGGTTTACAATTTTAATACTTTCCTTGTAGCTATGCAATACAAAACTAATTTAATGAGTCTAATCTAACCAATCACGGTGTGGAACTGTGAGGAACGTAAGTACCTTTAATGACCTTTCAAGAATAGTTCAGGTTAAACATGCTGTTGGGTTTTGAATTTGTCTACCAAAAGAAAATACTATTCAAAATTCATATTATTACATTTGTCAAGTAAAATTTAAGATGACGAGTTGCCCTACTCAGGTGGAATGTCCTAATTTGCTCTAAGGATGTATTCAAAAGAAATTTAGTCTACTCGAAAGGCAAATTTTGAAATTATTCCTTTATTTCATATTAAAAAGTTTGTATTTTATGATGAAGACTGATATTATTATTTTCCAGAGAAGCACCATGGTGTATAGATATATAATACAAGAGAATAAAAGCTGTGTAGCTACTATGTTTTAGTTTCATTTGTAGGTTTTATAACAGAAAGTAGATTGCACAGTGACTAATGACAAATTTTAGAGACTTGAATGCATACCAATTTACGTACATATTCCGTAAATAATTTGTATTTGAAAATCAACTTAAGCAGAAGAGAGGATAAACCTTGTGAACCTTTGTAACATAATTCATATTCAAATATCCATTTTACAAAGAATAAAATGAAAGAGAAAGGTATTTTTGACATTAACACTTTTTAACAAATCTGTGAGGTTTATTTTATACTCAAGTTTATGCAAACAACAACGTTAAGAGTTGTGCGACTCAACAGGAAATTACATTGGGAAAGATAGCATTTAAGTTTTCAAGAAGCACGGAAGCCAAAGAAGATGAGGAAGTGGCTGAGAATAATGCCTTTTTGCTATTTTACTATCTCCCACTCCCACTCTTTCTCTATTTTCACATATACACAACTGCAAAAATATTAAATTTAAAATTTCTTTTAAATCTTACAATGCCAACTCTAATCGTAAAAGCATTAAAAACTAGCCATTCTCAGCCTTAGTAAAGCCTTTTGTGTACTAGTCTGGTCCTGGTTATCTGAGAAGGTCTTCTTTTATACTCTGTTCTTCTTATTCTTTGCTTCTAAAAAGTTTTTGAATCAGCGTGAGAAATAACATGCAGCTACGGGCTTTTCCTGTTTTGGCAGGAGGGAGGAGATAAGCAGTAGATGTATGTATGTTTTAGCAGCACGATTTTACTCTTAAGGCTTACCAGTATTATCATAGATAGTGGTATAAGCGACAAAAGTAGCAGCAGGAAGGCGCTTATATAACGGTGCAGTCATATTGTCTTATTTCTATAAAAATACTTTCTCTTTCATATGCTATGCTGTGTAGACATATAGCACCAAAGCTTAAAGGAAATGTTGAAAACTATATGCATAGGCTGGGTTTATATGCTCACCACATTCATTCCTGACTTCCTCCAGCTTTTCATCCTTAGAAACAAGGGAAATGAGAATTGTACAATGAAAAGTTCTCTCTTTTGATATAAACTTACTATTATTTGCAACCATTTCTATACCTTTCTGTAAAACAATTTCTACAGCTGCTCTTCCTCCAAAGGAGCCACTCCTATTCCTATCATCTGTGAGATTTCACAAGAATGCTCAACATGACTACACAAAAATACAAATTTTCCAAATAGGAAACATTATTTGCATTATTTTACAAAGTGTTTGAAGGACAAATTGTGAGACTATGAAATATAAAAGCCTTTGTAAGCTTAAATTATTATTGCCATTGCTACCTTAAATTACATGTAATGCTTTTGTCTTTCCCAAAAAATCAAAAATGACTTTCTTTTGCATGCAATGAACCATTCCAAAATTTAAAATATTTTTTGGGTGTAAATTCATAGCTTTCAAGCTTTGTAAAACTTTCAAAGGGATACAATTTCAAACTTTTCCGAAACAAGTTCAGCCTTAGAAACAAGCATGGCAAAGCCAAAGTATTTTTCGCATTGAAAGAATTTAATAGGAGAATAAGCCCGCAAACTTTTTGTACTTGTTTCAAAACTTTTGTAAGTTGGAAAGAGAAAGCAAAAATTTAAATGGAAAAGGAGCGTTACATGGTAAAAACAGATCTTCATACAATATTCAAGCAGGTTTGTTTCTTCTATCTACAAACTCTAGCATGTACATAATGAAACGATAAGTAAAAATCAATATTCGGATTACTTTGACTCTACACGGATAACATATTGGTGGTGGTTAGTAAACGCACTAAAACAACTACCACAGCTACAACAATTTCCAGTGTCTCCATAAAGGATTTCCCGGAGAAGGACAGGAGAAAGAAAGCTGAACGTGTGATACAATATAAATAATATTGAGAGAGAAGGGATTGCTTATTGCTTTTAGTCAGCTTAACTTTGTGGCATCTATAAAATAGCAAATAATGTTTATTATTGACATAAGTCTTCCCAGCAATACCAGAAAAAGGAGCGGGTTAGAGGAGGCAGTAACTAGTGCCCCGTCACTTATTTGTATGAAATGGGAAAACCAGATAATGGCGTGTTCATATATCATAAGTACATTTTATACCATACGATGTCGAACATTTCTTCGTAGAATTTTTATCACTTTCTCATTCATTTACGGATGTAGCAATACTTGAGACGATGGTGAAGGGAAGAGAAAAGTATGAAGTGTGTCTGATACAAGAGTAAAAAGCTATAGAGAAAGTTTTAGCAGCGGGTTTGGCGGCAATGCAATGCAAACAACAGCTCATGTGAAAAGTGCTACTTGTCCCCGTCCCTGTCTTCGTCAACCTTGTCGAACTATCAGCTGAGAGTGAGAGAAAGTATATTAAAAATAGCTTTGCAATGATCATTATGATAGAAGAGCATACTATTCTACAACCATTTACCATTCCGTTTTGCCACATTTATTTACTACTTTCTTTCTTGGAATGCCTCTCTACCTTTACCTTTCCCACTTTCTCGTTCATTTCCATTTTCCCTACAAGTTTACTTACACTTCTCTAACAACTTCCTTTTTTCTCGGAAATAGAAAAAAATATGAGATGGAGCGTATAAGTAAATAATGCTCTCTCCCACTTCTTTTTTTCTCAATAAGCAAAAACTTTATACTTTGTCATTGCAGATATTCTAAAGTTGCTCTTGAATTGGGTATTTTCTTCTGAAGGAAATGATGATCCTCTTACAGAGAAAAGGAAAATTTTACTAAAGCTAAACATTATTTGTTTGCATTCATCAAAAGATCAATTTTGATTTAATTCGGTACTTCCCAAAACTATCTAGGTACTTGTATTATATTAAAAAGAGAAAAAGCTTATAAAAATATTCTACAAATTGTAGGACTAGTTCATGCGTGATTATACGAACAGGAAGGTAAAATGTTTGCAATTTTGTAAAATGTACAAAAGACAAATAATGAAAGAACTGCGTTACATAATTTAAATTTTGTTTGTCATCATCTCAAACGTTGTTTTGACTGGATTGAATTACAGAAAGGAACGATTTTGACATTGCTTTTGTTTACAGTGTAACAAGTTTGAAGCGACATAAAATATAAATCTCGGAAATGTCTCTAGGTTAAATAATTCACATTGATTTAAACCAAGTGCCTCTTTACTTCCTCTCAATTTCTACATAAAAGGGATTTTATTACCCAATTAAATACGATTTTATATACGTGAGTAAAAAGTGGAGGAGTGAAAGGATTTCTACAGCTTTGCGTAAACGATGTGAAATTACATAATGACAAAAATCAGTTGTGTATGATATGGTAAGAGAGCTCTCACAAAAGAGTGCTTGAGTAAAGCTACAATAAGCAGACAGCAAGATCAACAACAGTAACGATAACAACGGCACACACGTACATAAACAGATATATATAGTTGACATAAAGAATGAAAAAATGAAACTCACGTGGTTCGCCTTATTACTTGACTGGATGTCTTTCCAACTGTAATTGCAATGAAATTGCGGTGAAATTGCAAATAAAAGAGGTTCAAAGAACTTTTACAAATTTTCCTTTCAATTATTCAGCTGAATGGAAAATATGGAAGAATATTTTTATTACTCTTTTTCAAAAGCACAGCTTGTAATAAACTTAAATAAGAGTTGACTGTTTTCTTGAGTCTTGTCGAAGTTTTGGAGTCGTTGAGCAAGATATCAGGTTTTTTTGGTTGGCTTCCTTTTGATAAGGATTTCTGTGCAAAGTATTTTAATCTGAAGAAACAGTATTAGAAGGAAAACGGGATGGGTACATGAACTCCAATTAAACACAAAGATTGACCAAGGTTATTCTAGTTCAAGGTTGAATGGAGACGGGTATTCAGGTGAAGATTTTAAGTGGCAAAGTGATAATAAATTGAGGAAGAGCAGTTTCTTCGTTAAAACAGTTTTCTATTGATCAAATTCACTCGTTGCGACAATTTTATTTCCGTTCTGCTTTCGTAACCTTCAAAGCAGGATAGTGACGTTGTGCTACAGACGTATAAGATCACATTAACTAGGATAAGAGACAGGGCAAAAGGTATCGGGGTAATAGGTCATGAGATAGAAATTTCAGGTGGGAAAATAAAAAAGTCGGAAAGAGAGGAGTTAACCCAATTTTTGCTGCAGCTTCTTTTGAAATGGCTCTTCTTTTATTTATTTATTTGGATTAAATGTTGCTAATCAAAAACTTCACAAGTCCGTAATGATATTAGTATTATTAACCGTTCTGTTTTCTGTCTTTTCGAGAGTAGACCTTAGGAAATTGATGAAAATGATGGAATTAAAAGTTTTTTCTTCTTTTGTGTTTGTTTTGAATTTCTCGTAATCTTCTCGTTGTTTGAATGAACAAGGAAAGAAAGAAAGGGGAAAGGAAAATAGGAATAGGATCACGTGCGGATATGTAAATCCAAACAATTTGCCGATGATATCTTGCCGATGATGATGAAATTTTTTTCTTCTTCTTTGCTGTCAATCTTACTAGTGTTTTGACTGGGTCTGATGCCCTGTGTATGCTCGAGAATCCCACCTACTGCTTACTTTTATTTCTCGGTAATGACAAAAGACTGAAGAATGAGAGAGAATTAGTTGGAGCTGATGATTCCGCCAACACAGCCACATACGTACTACCAATAATAACCGTTATGCTGAGGGAGACCTATGAAATAGCGGAACCATGCTGCAGCATAAAAACAACATACACATTCACGTTCCTCGTCCCCCTCACCAACTTTCTCTTATTTCGCTCTATCCTAAATAATACCAGGCATGAAAGGAAATGAGGAAAGAATGGAGTATTGCTCTGGTCGTGATAGTGGTGGTGGCAGTAGTAATAGTACGATTATTACTACGGGTACTAACTTTACAAAAATCATGAACACAGAAAAAAATTCGATATTACATCATATCCTTCTCCCCCTCTTCTTCTTCCAAACATTTTATCCTTTATAGTATTTCAATGTTTATTTCATGTTGGATACTTTCATGGTGGAGAGAGGAAAATACATATATTTACAACTCTATTGTTACGGGTATCATAATCATACTCAATTGTTGTTAGTGGAAATACAGGACTTACTCTATAGCCATCCTTTTCAGTTGCGATACAGCTTTTCGTATAAAACTGGGATTTGAAGCTGTAACAATGTTGCGAGACTTTAAGCTAGAGCAAGGAATAAAAAAGAGTACAAAATCAACTGTGAGTGAAGAAACGTGTTTTTAAGAGGGAGAAACTAAAGCCGGATAAGAGTTATGAGAGAGTTAAAGAATTGAAGAAGGAGCTATGTTGGCTTGTATTAGGATACCATCATCCTATCATCATCCAGTTTTCCTAAAAATATTTTACATAGGAACACATACAAAGTCCTGCATTGGCCTGTTTTAGAAGACTACCAGGAATTTTTTAAGAGAAAAAAGGCTTACATTTACACAAAAAAGAGGTAGGTAGGTACATAAGACGAAAGTAGATATAAAACGTTATCATATCTGTAAATGGGGAAAGTGGTTTTTTTCTTTTCGACTTCTAGGTTCCCAAATATAAAGCTCCCATCGCATTTGCAGCACAGCAGAAGCTGCCGCAGCAACGTACCCAAATAAGTGTAAATATTCGAGTGCTGTAAAACTCGAGACTGGTGGAGAAAAGAGTTGCAGTAAATTTAAAAAGGGGATGTGGAACAAGGATTGTACGGTATAAGATAGAATGTCAGACATGTGTTTCCAAAGAAAAAACACAGAGAGAAAGGGGCACAGAGCGCAAGGCATGAGCCACACCATGCTAGATTCGAACATTGCATTGCAGTCAAGTTGAAGGAGTAGCGTTGCCACAGTGAAAGTAAATAAGACCTGCAAAGCAATGTGCACACAATATCCCATCGTGCTTCATCACATGAAAGCTAGATTTGGGTTGGGTCTATCCTTGCAATATTTTCTGCGTGGGGAGCGTGATAAGCGAAAGTTCCTCCTGAAGAAAGGAACTCCTTCCACAGTCCTCGGGTTCTCTTACAAAACTTCAAGTTCCCTTCTCTTCTGTCTCCCTTTTTGCCCTTTTACTCTTTCCTTTCATTTTTATCACTACTGAGCGAGGACTGAATGGCATGCAAGGTTCCTGCTGCGGGTTAGGGCTAACGAAGCCAAAGTATTTTGTATGTTTTTCTCTCGTTTTCTTCATCGTCGCCTCCCGCAATTCCTTCACTTTCCCAGTAGTTTTTTTTATTTCTTATCGGTTCAAAGAGAGAATGTTTACACGTTTTAGAAAAGATATAAGCTTTCTAAAAAATATTGTAAGATGTGGTAATCGCTCTTGCTTCTTGCTGGTTTAAAGGAAATGAAACAACAAATCTATTTTGTATTGCATTAACCTTTCCTCTTTAAATTACAAATGAGAATGCGATGCTGTTGGTGATTGCAAATCATGTGAAAACTTGTTTAGATATTTTCTTTGGTAGTTGATAAAAATCCAAAATATAAAAGACTTAAAATCTTTCAGACCAGCAGAACAGAGACAACCCTCTTGGAAATGATATTGTGCAAAAAAAGACTCAATGCAATGGCATATCAGGTAAAAGCAGAACACTTACTTATCAAGGGTATTGCTTTCCTAAAAAAGAACGTGAGTACACCAACCAAACGTAAAACGAAAAGCAATTTGAGAAAAAAATAAAAGAAAGGGAATGCTGATATAAAAAATGCCGAGCTAATATAAACTAATAAAACCCGTAACAAGAAGAGCATGAAAATACAGCGTTTTAGTCGAAATAAGTAACCAAGTTTGAGGAGAAGGAAGATAGAAAACATTGTACAAACACGGCATAGTTATCTTGTTACTGTGTATAAAATTCAGCTGAAGAATAAAAAATTGGAATAGTTGCTACTTTTGCTCCTTCCTCTTCTTCCTCTGTGTCTTCTTCGGTACTTTGTGTGTGATGGCACGAACAAAACTAAAAGAATGGCTTTACATGCTCATGAAAAAGTTGGGGAAGACATACACAATCAACATGAACTTTATATTATGCCCGAATATATAAATTTTTACAGAAAAGAAAAGGTTCCAGCATAAAAATAATATTGGTTCGTGTTTCTAGATATACCTAAAAAGAAATTGAAGTTTTTTTTTTGTTTTTAGTAGGTATTTTATGCATTTCGGATGAAAGGCTAAAAACATTGGAAAAAGAATATAAAAAATCTACGGGATTTTCCCAACTATCACAAGGATGAAACGATGGGCTTGAGTTGAGGCTGAATTATATTGTTTCTTTTCTTAGATCCTCATAACTTTCTTCTTCTCTCTTGGATTCTGCTCCCGTTTTTATCCAGTTTGAGAAAGTGAAAGAAAACTTTTTACGGCTTGAATATTGTATTGGGGCATTTGATAGACCAGCGTCTGAATACCTTTCATATTTATACAAATATAGTAATCCGTTTAATACATAATTTTAAGAGAATCCTACATGAAAAGTTTGCAATAATATAAAGAATATATAACAATGAGGTAGGTGGTTTCTGCAAGAAAATAAATTTACCATCCTTTATTTGCAATGGATAAGACAATTTTACATTTAATCTTTCATTTCTTCTCATTTCATGTTTTAAAAGCTTCAATGCAACCAGAAAACCGCCGCAGCAGCAAGCTAAGCTCAAAGAGAATAGACAGAAAGAAACTACGGCGTTAAACTAAAAGTTTAGTAAAGCCCGGGCGAATGAGTCTGCTCTATACTTTGTCCTGTGTTCAGTTCAACTATAATTTCCTATCACTGTGCTATGCTCTTCTATCTTATGATACGCAGTAAAGGACCCTGCCAACTACTAGATAAAACTAGAATGGGAAAATACTTTCCTTTCTGTGCTTCCCAACAGTGTCCTTTTTTTCTTCCCAAATCGTTCCTTTCAGTCTGGGTTTACTACCCGTTTTTTCCCTCCATAGTTTTAGATGTTGAGAGAAGAGAATCCCGAAACTGGTATCGATCATTCTTCTCTGTTCTCCTTATTGCACAACGCATAAAATAAAGTAGAAAAGAGAAATGAGGAAAGAGGAGCAGAAGCATCAGCCATAGTAAAAGCATAGCTGTGTACTTTTTTCACTTTCACGATAACTCTTCGCGCTTCGTCTTCTTCTTTACTCCTACCCACTTCCTTTCTTCATAATATGTATACAAAATACTTTTTTAAATGAGGCACTTTGTTCACTTCTACATTCTCCTTGTTCCGTCTACAAAGACTCGGGTGTAGTCTAGTCCGCTGCTACTACTGCTCCTGCTAACTATTTTCTTCATCCTGTATACACATATAGCAAGTCATGACACAAAAATTCAAAGGAACTACTTTGTTGGTATGCGATTTGAGATGCAGTCACTGCTATCTGTCCTTCCTCTTCAACAACCTACCATTTTGGAATGCAGGCGAATGAATTAAGTACAAAAAGCAATTGAAAAGAAAAATGGATTTTAACGCTGTTTTCCTCCGTTATATACTTTAAAACGTTTAAGTACTTTAGTAAAAAGGGAGAAAATTTTGGAAGCTTCATCCTTTTAACCAGGAATGAACAAGAGAAGTTAATTTATTTCTTGAGCTTCATTGTTTCATAAAAAGTCCCGTCTTGGATGATAAAAGTGGTTGTTATTTCTGATTGCTTGAGACCAAAAGAAAGTATCTGTTATGCAAATAAAATCAGCAGAACAAATAAAGTTTATGACCTTGTGAATTATTACCCTTTTTCTCTCCAGGATTTAGCTCACATCCTTTGCTTGCTTGCCTTGAATGTACATTATAATCTCTTCGTAAACTTTTTGCAAATAACGAAACTTTTTCTGCTCATTAGATAGCTAATTCTGGATGGAGAAAGTGAGACCAAACAACCGAAATTATGTAGTGGTAGGGTATAGTAGTGGGGAGTAAGTTATCTTAAAAATAAAGAGATGTCCTTTGGGCAATTGCTACCCCGAGAATTTTAAACCAACAGAATTGACGACAGGATTTGTTTGTTTAAGAAATTTAAAACATTTTATGAAAAATATTCACTATTAAAAGTTTAAGAGTTACTTAAATAAATGAATCTAATCAATGCTCGATTGCATATTTTACTTGCAAAAATCATAGACTATAACGCCTTGAAAAATATGCTATAATGTGGTTTTTAAGCATTGTAATTTATGTGTACGTAATAAGTGTAATCCTTTTTCAACCCCACCAACAACTGAAACAAATTACACACAAAATAATGAAAACATTAATTTAATGTAGCATAAGGAACACAAATACACACACATTTTGGAACCAAACATTTCTCCAAATGTTGGAATGATAGTCCACCAGAAAGTAGCTAATTAAGTATGTGTAGCTTTAATTAGTATATCTGTTGCGGCAATAAAGCACCAACCCAGACAATAACTGAAAAATATGCGGAATGCAGCTGCGATTCGATTGGTATATAAGTGATCAAAGTAATGTGATGGTGTTGTAACGGTATTATAAATAGATAGAAATATAAATAGACAATTTATAGTATCAATTAATAGTATCTTGAAATTTAACAGGAGCCTTCTTGGAAATCATTAATAAGAACCCCTTTTGCAGTCATAGGCATGTAGCAATATCAAGGCCAAAATACGTTTTTCAAAAAGCACAGTATCAATTTATGTACATTGTTAAGACTTAAGAGATTTAATTCTGTAATATTGCACAAGAAATAAAACAAAATCAACATTGTTAAACCAAAATAATGCCCAAGTTTATTTCAAATCTTTTCTTCTTAAAATAGAAGTAGCAATGATTTTTACTACGTGTTCGTGTTATACAATAGGATCTTATAATACTAAATCAAATTATCTACAGTTTGACTTTAAAAAATGTATTGTAAAATTTATAAACCCAGTTTGGTTTGTAAAAATATAGCTTATTCGTAAATTGTGCTTACAAATAAAATTAACATTATTTGGAGTACCCCTGATACTTTTATTCACATATAAAAATAAAAGAACATTATTTCATATTCTTGCTTTTCTTGTACTATATATTAACAAAAATATTACAAAAATAATAAAAATACAACAATTTTATATGCTTGTAAGAAGCGTCCTAAATCAATGTCAATGCATTGTCAAAAGAACAAGTAAAAGCCATTATATTGTCAAAACGTTAACCAAAAATCCGTATTCCGTCACTTTGATTGTGTATTCGCTTAGCGTCTTCTTCTAACAACAGTTTACTATTAAGTTGACATGCATGGTAATGCAGTTTTCAGAAAGTTTTATATTTTTGAGCTAAATCTTTTCAATTCTTTTGGTCTCCTTTCTCTCCCTGGGTAAATTGGTTATACCTGTTTAAATAAATTAAATTAGTTTGATTGCTTTGGTAAATAATGTAAAGCGAACACAACAAATAAAACATTTGTGATAAACTACATTGGAAAAACGACAGCATACACAAAAAGAGGAAAATACAGCGGTTTTTTATAAAGACGAGTAGAGCCATGGAAAAGAGAGAAAGTACACGTGCCGACAAGGAATACTATTTGCATAGAATAGGAGCTCCCTGTTAGTACTTTATGAAAGCGGTCAAGGTAAACTATTTTCACTCAAATTTATGTACAAATTTAATCAAAGTTTCATAGTACATATTTAATAACAATGTTGACTATTGTGATTAAATTTTGGGGTATAAATGTACTTTCCTATTTTATGTTATAGCAGTAAACTTGGCCGATAAATCTATAAAAATGAGTGGCAAAAAGTAAGGGGAAATATATGACAGACACTCAAGTCGAGTTTATAATCTTGAAGAATGATCTTTTCGAAGAAAGCCCATTCAAAATCAGTGGGGATATGAAGAAAGCAAGCAAAAGACGAAAGAAATGGCAGGGATTCGCAATTCGTTACAGTATGCAAATACTCAAAACAACTCTCAGCATAAGGTTGCTCCCAAGCAGACAATTTACAATCAAAATAGATCTCTAAGCTTTTTATCGTTGCATAGAATAGCAATTCAACTTTTCTGGCCCTTGTCTTATTGCACTTTCTCCAATGCTGCTGCTCCTTTCTAAAAGTTGCAGGGAAAAAAGAAAGGTTCATAAAAGAAATTTGAGGTGAAGACGGTTGAAAGGAATCAAGTCCTTACACAATACCTTGACTTGAGTGACTCTGAAATAGGCTGAAAGGAAAACCTTTTTTATATTTTGTTGCATATAAGGTCAAATCTTCTGTTTGACCGATTTTACGACTTTTCCCGGTAAGAAAAAACATTTTTATGGAAAAGAACGTCTCAACTTTTTCCCATTGGATTAAGCTAAACCTGTGAAAAGGACAAAAAAATGCAAACGAGAAACATTTTGGCATCAGCTGTGAAGCGATAATGTTTTATATTACCCTCCTACCTTACTTTCTCCGGGAATTGCTTTTTATATCTTTAAAGGAAAATAGAGAATAACATTTGTCATTGAGAAATCACAAGGCTTTTATCAAAAGTGTTTTTACAGAGGACGACCTCGACTCGAGTTTTAAAGCTCTTCACCTTTCGCCATATTTAATTTGTTAAACACACATTGAATCAAAGAACTATGACAATCGGCTTATTCTAACGATTACTGTACAACATGAATGTGCATAAGTTAATATTAACAAGCAATTTTTAATAATTAGTGAGCATTCGTTTTTATATATTGAAGTACACTACTAAAAGCTTAATTTTTATCGAATTTTTGTAGTACTCAGACATTGCAAAATTAACTTAATTTTAGCTTGTGGTAGTCTTCAATTACGGTTTAGTTCATTTTATATAAGAAGGTTACATGTAAGAAAGAATACTTTAGTTGTGGAAACTAGCAAAAAGTGAAATGACTCAAACAGTGAAATTGAGAGTGTAATGGAGAAAGTTTAAGTGAAGTTAATAGAAAGTGTGCCCTTGTAAAAAAGGAAAAAAGTTGAACCGTTTTCTTCAAAAAAGGAATGATGTGCAGTGAAAAGATTCAAGGCAAGCATAATCAAATTCAGCCATTATATATTACCTTCACCGCTATATTTTAACACGAAAATTTTACCGTTTCATGAAATTCCATAAAATTCCACACTGCGCTCTTCCTTCTATCTTTTTCTATTTCCTATTCCTATTTGGCAAACCCTGTCCTAGCCCTTCTAAACATTCTTTGTCCGTAGGGATGACGCACGGAAGAAGGTACAACTGAAGGTTGACGTCTCAACGCAGGTAAAATTGGAAGAATTTGACGATTTCTTATTCCGTTAGGAGGCCCATTAAATAAAATACGTGATGGAGGTGGCGGTGGAGGAGGAATTTGTCGATTTCCATGCCCATAGTGATGCTCTCTTTGAAAGCTATACCTTTGAGGTGGGGACGACCCTGCTATGGCTGCTGATGTAGCTGACGGCGAGGACTGCTTCGGTGGTGGAACTGCCGCTGGTGGCTTTTGTGAAGGAGTTTTAGAATCGTTGTCTTGATTTATTGTTTGCCAAATATCTGTAAGAAGTGTTAAGGACAATGAATCTGGGGAGCTTCCTTCCTCTTCACCGTCACCAGCAGCTTTATGATCGTCCTTTGCTCTCTCACCAATCCCTTCTGCCTCTGTTTCTCCAACCGTGCTAGTCCTTTTAACATTTCGATTATCCTGTATGAACAAACAGTGATCTCATCATATTATTGAACTTTCTTTGCATTCCAAAGGAATGCGTTTAAATGGAGTTGAAAGAGAAAAAGATGAAACGATTTCCAATAACACGCTGGTTACAAACTTGAATTCCATGTATCAAACGCAAATGTTTTTATCATCATGATATAGTTGCATTCTTTTAGAATATTACATTTCTATAGCATACATTCTTTACTGCTGCTCATCTTACACTCAAAATTGTACTTAAATATCACCTTCTTGAATTCAATGTCGTTCCTTTACTTTTTTAAAAACCGTAGGTACCTGAATATGGTATGGCTAGATTTTTTCATTGTCTTGCTATCAAAATAGCTTGGTCAGCCAAAATTAATCATTATCATTAATTATGTTTTAAAAGCTCTGCTAAAATGTTTTTTGTGTTCAAGTAGAAAAGTTTGCATTATTTGTGACTAATGGATAAATCGGTGAAAATGCATAGGTAAGTAAGTTCCAGAACGAGAAGAATATGTAGTGCTTGACTATAGATTCAACTCCCAAATTACTGATGACAGCTATGTCGGCAATAACCAAATACACACTCTCAATTTCTGAAATGTGCACTGCTCGCTGCTTCCATTTTTTACACACTATTTTTTATACAAGTCATGAAAATTTGTTTCCCATGTAAATTAACTTTCATTTCCTTTTACTTTAACAGATTTCTGGTGGGTAAATTGAGAAATAGTATTTTAGAACCACGTACATATTTGCACAGAATTCCCGTAATGATTAAATTATCAAGTGACAGAGAATCTCTACTTAGCTTGTTTGCAATAATTTATCCTTTTTACAGATTGTACCTAATTCTACTTTATTTCCTTATTACCAGCATCTGTAAAAACTAATATTTTCCTACCGTTGTTCTTACAGTTGTTGTCGTAGTTGTCGGCGCAGTAGAATTTCTTTGATGTCTCCATCTTTTCATCCTTTCCCATGATGATGTAGTCCTATTTGCACTTTTTTGTGCTGATTTTGATTTCCCCGACTTTATTAGATTTTCTTGAGATAGCATTTTCTCATTTTCTGGGACATTGCTAGTTGATACTGAGGACAAAGACGCTACAACTTGTGAAGGCATTGTCTCCTTTTTCCCCAAAAATGTGTCTACGGAGCAGAAAAAAGAATGATAATATCAGTGTCTTCTACAAAAAACACTTTTCAAGTAGCTTGCATCTTTAGAGAAGCATTATGTTCTTTTTCCTTGCACAACCACCCGTTCTCGATGGCAATGGAAGATTTCATTTAACAGGACTCGATAGGATATTTCAACTCATTTTGCACAGGTTGCAATTTTTACAAAACGATTCGTTCACAATGAAAAACCACTTTACTTTATTTCTTAAAAAACCTCTTTTTCTTTAAAAGGAAATATTCGGCAAGTGAAAAATATCAATTCAAATAAATTGTAATTGATTGGCAATTCAACTTTTATTTTCTATCTAACCTTCCATTTCGGTAGAAAACTGGACAAGACCATGTTCCAATTCTCCTTCATTTTCTTCATTGCTTTTGTCCACTGCATCTGCTTCCTCTGAATGCTTTGCTGCTTGGCTAGCTGACATTATCGTGTCGCTCTTTTTCCTCAAACTTCCACTATTCTTTCTATGGGGAACGTCGGGCAGGGGAGTTAAAATGTCGGCTCTTGTAGCATGAAAATTATTTTCAATAGAGACTGAGGCATCCGAAGTCAAATCATCATTTCTAGAAATGATTGTATCAGTATGTTTATGTCCACTATTTATTGACAAAGGGATGCTCCCTTTCCGTCGGGCATTGTTGCTGGGAAATCTGCCACGACCAAGCGAGCTCTTCAGTTCATTACTAGACGCCAGAGAAGATGTGACAGGGAATGGTTGCCCAATCGGAAACCGTTTACGGGAAGGTCGAAGAAACTCAGGGTAAGGTGGGTGCCTTTGAAACTCATATGGTGGTGGTGCTTTAAACATTAGTTGTGGAGAACTATACCGAAATTTTTGTTGATTTTGACGTTGTCTGCTGTGAAAATTGTTGAATAGTTTTACAGCGTCGTGAAAATAAGAATGAGAAGGAAAGCCAGCTGGGACCCTTTCATTAGGATAAAATGCAAAAAGATTTTTGCTAGTATGAACACGACCGCCGTCGTGTTTGTAGCTTTTGCCATTGCTTATTCTGCTGCCACCAACGTCAAGGCCATTTGGACTATTGCCTCCTCCCGTTGCAATGATGCTGGTGGTGGGAATGACGGCTCTGGAATCTAAAGTATTGCTGGAAAACAGTGGGATTTTAGAAGCGGATGATGATAACGACGAAGAAGGAGAGCTCTCTTCATGTTTGCTATTTGATGTGGAAAAGGGTCCTCCTGTGTATCGTTTTTGTGCGAGTTAATAAAGTAAAAGTCCTTCAGTAAGTAAAAATGCTCTTTTCATGTCGTACATAATTTCATGTTTAATGTTACTTAAAGAAAAAGAAAATAAAAAATAAATTTACATAAAATACATTTAAGAACATTTGATTCCTTTAACTTCATTACCGAAGCGTTAGACGATATTTTACAAAAACTGAAAATATCATGTTTGACTATATCAACTCTGAACAAATCAATTCATGTCTATATTCTGGAATACTACATTACAGATAACTACAGACATCTACATAGAATTAAACTATTTCACTACAATTTTACCAACATTAATGATAGAGATTGAACATATATATTAGATTAGACTACCTACTCTACATATCGCTATCACAGCGTAGCAGTGATCATTATTGCTGTTTTACTTTCACCGCCACCATATAACTACTTATAAGGCTGCTATGGCCATTGCCACTACTACCACTACCACCATCATCATCACATTACAAATGGAAAAGTTTTATCAAAAGACTTTCAATGATGGGACTCATTATTACCAGTAGTTACTGGAGAATTCAGAAATTTCCGTTCTTTGGTACTCAGATGATGGTGGCCTTTCTGCTGTTGTGGAAAACGACGAAGGAAGGAAACCCCTCTTTGATTTTGCGTTGGTAAGAATTCATAAAAGTCTTCTTCTGAGGGCATATTGCGACCGGAACCCTGCACACACAATGCATAATAGTAAAGTGAAGGTTCGTCCTTGTAAAATCTTTTGTAAATGCCTAGACATAGAATAATAACGATAATTTGGGGAAATGGCTGGAGTCAATTCAATGGCTCTTGCATAATTCCTTCCTTTAACTTTCTTCCTTTTAGCAGAACAACATTAGACCTAAGTGGAGAAATGACGTTTTTCGAAAGAAACTAGCCATGAAGTTACAATAAAGAAAGCTTGGAAAATGGAAAAGAAGATAGTGTACCACTTTTTGTTGCGATATTCCCCTCGCATCAAAAACTTTTGCGAAAATAGGGAAAATTCCATAAAGTTTATTTCCTCTAATATCCTCTTCGTTCCTTATTTGTGGTTACTGTAACGTTGTTATACTATTCTGCTCTTGCTATTATTATTATTGCCATTATTATGGTTATGAGCATAAATAATAATATGTATAAAACTGTATTATACTACTACTTCTACTGCAGTTTAGAACAACATAAGTTTATATATGCGCCGGAGATACCATAAAAATGAAGAGAAATAACCTGAAATAGTTCCGCCTGTTGTTGCTGTAGTTCGTAATGATGATTACGACTGCGATGACCAGCTTCAAAGTTCAAGGAAACGTTAAATCCATCAATGTCCAAGGGAGAAGGACGAAACACAGGACTAAAGCTTTCATAAACTGGTTTGAAGACTTCCAACTTTTTGCTATAAATTGGTTGAGTTGTTGTTGCAGCGGTTGAAGAAAATGGAGGAGAAGAAGAGAAAGCGGTGATGGTGGTAGTGGTACTTGCTCTAGTAGTTGTTGTTTCTCCCTCTCTTCTTATTTTTGTATTATTATGATTTTCCTTAGTTCCACTATTACTACTGCCCTTGTTGTTCCCCATCATCAACTTTGTAGACTTCATAATATTCTTTATCATCTCATCGCCACCATAATCATCATGGTTATTACTCAAAAAAGAAGAGTTTGCTTTTGTTGAACTGCTTCGAATGCTACTCGTACCCTTTCCAGAAATCATTCGAACTCGAAAAGACGGAGTTGTTTTTGACGTGGTTGTTGTTTCCGTTGGAAGTGGAGCAAGAGAAGTGAAATCTATCAGCGCTGCTGCTTTTGGAGCTGGGCCTACCACATCTGCTTCTCCGGCAACTCTTCCATACGGGTGGAGAGCGTAGACTTCTACAACTTTACTCTAATGCGATGACAAAAATAGTAACAGAAGTTATTTCCTTGAAAATGTTTCCATAAGTATCCTCTCCTAACTTTTCCATCATCATGCCATTATCATCAAAATAAAGATTCATTTTGTAAAGATGTGCTGATAACCAGGATTTTGGATTTAATGCTGCAATCAGTAGTTAACATTATCTTTGCCAATTCCCATTATCATCATCGTCAATATTATTATCATTGTGAAGGGAAAGGATTGGAATGAAGTAGATGGATTAGCAAAGGGATTAAAAGAGTTTTCCAAGATCTTGGAAAATCTTACCAACTAAATTATACTATAGGATTAAACATACGAATTGGTGTTTTGAAATTTGCATACTCTGTCATAATTTAATCTCCCTTCTACTCAATGGTAAGGAAGGGTTCTAAAGATAAAAAGTAGAAGCGGTTTGATTTGCTAAGAAATTCGAAAGTTTATATGATTTAAATTATACAAAATAAAAGTAATGAGATTATACCTAACTCAAAAAGTTTAATGGTTATTTTCTAATTTTATCCGATTTTATAGAATAAGATGACAGGCTACTTACAAGAATAAATACTTTAAGAATTCTAAGAAATGATATGGTCATAAATTAGAAATGGACTAATACAATAAAACATGTTTTGCTTTCCATTAATTTCTACGCGTAATAGCACAGACGTATACTTTAAATAACACAATATCAAGTTGTATATATGTGCTAAAAAGTATACAAACAATTTTCCCCTTCCATTCCTTCACTCTTGTTGTTTTGTTCGTGCAGAGCAAACTAGAGTTGCAGAACTTAACGCGTTGCAAAAAATCAAGGGTTTAATTTTCCTGGTGATAAGATCTGAACAAAGCCTAGTGATCAAGGAGAATATGACTCAAAATCAATACCTGTGGGACTATAAATATTACGTGGGATATAAGAATGTTGTATATACATAAAATGTTTGAGTGAACTTTGTAGAAGAAGAAGAAAGCAAGAGGAACAGGAGGAGGAGCAGAGCTAGAAACAGGGCAGCAATATACTATGTAGTCACAAAGGTATTACATTTTACTTGGAGGAAGTTGGAGGAAATACGTGGCCTTATTTTCTTTCTCTAATACGTTCTAAAGCTAAAAGTTGTTGTTGAACGGTGAAATCAAATTGATAAACCCGAGTGAGAGTAACTAGCTGCAGAGAAAATAGGGACCCCTGTGGACTCCAACTACACTATTACCAGCTACCACCACCATTACTTTACTACTCCCTTCATATTCCACTTGCCATCATGTAGTGCGAAGAAAAGGATAGAGAACTATTAGTAAAGAAGGAGAAAGGGAGCGAGAAATAACATTCTTTGAAAATAAAATGTCTTTTGTACATGCTTCTGAAAGAAGAAAAGTAGGAGAAAGAAAAAAAGAGCAAAGGATAAAATTCTATATCTCACTTTTCTTCTCTTCTCAACTGAATCATGGGAATAGCTCGTTGAAGGCTACTCACTTGATGCACGTTAGACTTTAAAAATTGGATGGAAGAATAGGAAATAACTGAAGTAATGCACTAACATTTTTCCAATGCTATTTTGGCAATCATCAACACCATCATCATCCTCTTCATCATCTCATCGTCGTACTTTCAAAAAGAAGAAAATCGGAGGCGATAACTACATTAAGGTTTGAGCTATATTATTATGATGACGGTGATGGTGATGATGGTAGTAGTGGTGGTAAAGGATAACGATCATATTATAGCGGAAAAGCTATTCCCTTTTCTCTCTCTGATATTATTCTAAAGAAAAAGGGAGTGAGATTGAAAGGACGTATCATTAGCATCTCTAAACACTCTCACTCACTTTATAAACTACGCTGGGATAATTGCATCGAAGAAAAGATTAATGTAAGGAAGAAAAGATCGGTCTCTGGTTCCATTCTTTTCGCAAGGTTCTTTGGTCCATTTACAAACTTTTTTTTCTAAAAGAGAGGAAGCCTGTCATCCTCTCTTTTATTGAGCTTCTATTTGTACGTAGGAGGAAAGCGTTTTTTGTTAGACAAAATATAATTACCAGATTGAAAGGGAACGGAATCTTTTCAGAGAAATGAATAAAGAGAAGAGAGAACAGATAAGCTAACATCAATACAATGAAAAAATATATACCAGGGCTAGAAGGGGTATTTAGGAACAACACTTTGCAAACTATTTTGATAATAGTGATGCTATTGATGATAATGATAATGATAAAGATTCAAAAAAATGAATATTGGGCATCCTGTGTATTGTAAAAGTTTATGTTTTTGTTGTTTTGCGTTTATCCAAAGCTATGCTAAAATTGAGCTTGTAAGCTCAAATTTATTAATACACGAATTTACTACACAAATGTTAAAGTTATTAAATTTCTAGTTTACAGTAAATCAGGTCAGTAGAAAACACCACAGGGTAAATTACTACTAGGCATACAAAAGAATACAATAATAACCGTAATAATTAATGAGTGCTTATCAAACATATATACGCGATAACAATCATCTACGTATGTACTGAAAAAGTTGAAGTATGATACGCCAAAAGTACAATATTAAGTAACTAGCTACACAGGTAAACATTAAATGAACTGGAACATACCGAGCTGATTACTTACTAAACTACTTACGATTAAAACAAACACTTCGAGAAGAGTTACAACACTACAACTACCACTTACTTTTTATAAAAGAGCAAATCCTTAAAATTAGTGTCCAACTAGATTACATCGACTTTTCAAAAGGGTTTAGACAAAAGCAGATACTTCAACAAAAGACTAAATACTTGGGAGAAAGGAAAGGTGCATCAGGTAAGTCTTTGAAAGGCGACAAAAAGACTTGCTCGCTTACTATTTGCAAAAAACGCTAAGACTCTGGACCCTGTTCCTGCTTTGTAATACCGTTAGCTGCTTATTCTGCTACAATTTTAGAAAAATATTAAAAAAGCACTCTCTCTTTCTGTCTACATACGAGAAGAATCTCGTGTGATGTAAAAACGTAAAGTATTTCAAACAACTAAAGGAAAGCTTATCCTTGGCAGTGGCATATTGCATCTGAATGCTTTTTCGCTACTAATATTTCATCCTTTAATTACTCACTGCTTACGTCACAAAGCGGGAGAGTGCAGTAGAGTTGTATAATCATAACGATATAGAATATATTAGATACGAAGCTTTTTAACAGAGCAGATTTACAAAGTGTAATATTTTACAGCCTCATAAATATACTAGGCACGTGTAGCCATAAATTACACATGTCTTATGTACGTGGATAAACCAATTCGATATTTTGTACTATCTAAACCACTTTCTGTGAAAAAACGTCGCAACATTTTTACCAAATCTACTTTGGTTTACCTAGAAAAAAATCTTCAAAAGTTACTTTTACCTGTGATGGTGAGAAGTATTAAAATAGGTTGTAAAACATAATGAGATGAAGCACATTTATAGCAATATATCATACTAGCATTAACTGTCAGATGAACAACATATGTAGGACCAGGAGGACCAATTCTCAATTACTACAAGGCAAATATTTACTTGAGCGAGAAAAAGTGAAAGTTTTTTTTATATAAAGCAGGAGAACTCTCATTATTATAAAGCTCACTTACTTACACTACCAGTCTTGTAGTAGAAAGCACTGGACGATGAGAAATGGTCTGAAGGAAGCACTTATACTCCTCCAATTTTCATGATTTCTCACGATGAAAATTGCTTTGAGCTTAAGGCCCATCACACACAACATTATATTTTTTTCTAAGGGGAAGAAAAAGATGAACATATTTGTTGAAGATTTATTTTTAACCAACTATGTTTAACGGTTTATCATAAAAGGAGTTATACAATTATGGTTGAAACTACTATAATATATTGGCAAAGTAGTATATTTCAAGTTGATTTACATAAACTTTACTTTTCTACTTCTACATACACTACAGATAAGATGAGCAGCAGGAAAGAGTGATTACCATATCATTATGCATACGTTTTAATCTAACATTAAAGAATATTGAAGCGGTAGCAAAAACATTTAATAAGAATAAAGCGCCTGTATATACGTTACATGGTTAACTGGGTACGTAACACAACAAATTTTCTCAAATTTCCGCTTAATACCCAAAAATTTCGTCATCTTGCTTCAAAAATGGAAAAGTCTTTGCATCATAGGAGTTTTTTCTGTTATGAAATTATCATAAAGAAGTTAGTTGAAGAAGCTCAAGAGGGTTTCATTACATCGCAATTTTTGCTGTTTTGGTAATCAAGTTGTGCAGAAAACGAGGGTTAAATATTAAGTTGATGATGAAAGAGAATGAAATGTGTTTCTTACCTCACTTGGAACTTTCTCTGCGATCACAACATCCTGTTCAGTTTGAGATTTCAAAGTCGTTGAAGTTGAAACCGGCACAGGAGGGGTAGTGCTACTGACTTCTTGATTTCTTTTTGAAGTGGCAGAGACATCGAAAAGTGGCTTCTGCAGCTGCTGCTGCTTTTGTTGTTGTGAAAGATCCAGATTGGATGGATCATGAAGTTCGCAGGAATTCCCATCGCTGCTGTTGTTTTTGCTACAACTCACTTTAGAAAGGCTGGAGTTGGTGGTGGTGGCGATGGCAGGTTCAGTGGTCATAATTTTGTTTGAACTTGTCAGAAGCAGGACTTCCCCTAAAGGAGCGTGACTGTTCGAGCCTTTGCTTTTTTCTTCTATCGAGATCCTTTTCGATGCAAGAGGAACTTGTTTGGTAGGCAGTCTTGATCTCTAGAGTGATTCCAAGGATTTCATGTCATTTTGAGATTTTTTCATATTCGTCAATATAAACTATGCTACCCTACCCCATCACCACAAATTTCACCGCAAATTTGCAAAGCAGCCAATCATTTTTCTTGATATATTTACAACATAACAACAGCATATTATAAAGATTATAGGACATGTATTGACTAAAAAGAAAAATCTCAATGGATAACCACAAAAAACGGCCAATTTTTCTAATTTGACAGAATTTTTTAGTAATCTTGAAATAGAATATTACGATGTTTAGAAATATTGAAATAAAAAAGAAGTTTTTTCTTCGTAAAGATATTTATGTTAAGAAAAATCGTAGATCTGCATAATGTATTCATAAGTATGGAAAATGGGTTAGGGATTTACACTCCCAAGGATTCCTTTGCATTAGTAATGCCATAAAAATGTTAAGGGAAGTAAAATAGATGAACATCTTGATCCACCTTTTCGGATTTTTCTTTTCTTAAAAAGAGAATTAAATAGGAATAAAAGTCCGTAAACTGTAGGAACACTAGCCTGAACCAGAAATCACAAATCAACTCAAATTACAAAACGAATAACAAATATTCGGAATCAGTGCATTTAATTTGCTAGCATGATAAACAATTTCTTGCCGGTTGTAATTTGCTAATTTTAAACCGTCCCGACGTGAGTAAAAATCGAATTCTGCAAAAATGTTACCAAACAAGCGTTCAGGCTCAATCATTGAAATTTTTCATTAATTCCGTGGCAACAGTTTAAGTAAAGTTGGGGTAAGGTTTAAGCTGGCTGTATGCCACATTTATTTGCAATCTGTTTAGACATTTTGCGTAATAGCACCTGCGGACGGACGGACAAACCGGACAAATCACTCTTCTTCTTTCGGGTTAGTAATAAGAAAGGGGGAAATGTTATTCAAAAGGATATGAAAATATGAGAAATAAAAATGGGTTGATGTTTTAAAGGTAAGAATAGTGCAAAGCGAGAAAGGAGAGAGGCTTATTTGAAAGAGGAATATTGTCTTGATCTCTTTATTATTTTGGCGCACCTGGGCTGAGGATTGAGAAAAAATAGGAGAAGACGCGTTGTTGGTACTAATATTCCCGCTGTTTTGCTCCGCTGCTGCTTCAAACCCGTTATTATCATTTCCTCCAAGATCTCCCTCGTTACTCCGTCCTCGTACGTTCCCATTTTTAAAATGATGATGAAGCTGCTGCTGATTTAAAGATGGGAATTGGAAATATGGATGCTTTTGTTCTCTTTTCGGTAAATTCCTAGCTTGGGTCCACGATAAAGGGGAAACCTGAGCTGGCATTGCTAAAGGTCCAAGTCTACTCCCATCCACGTTGTTATTGCTATGAGGTATCATATGAATGTTATGAACGGTTGGCATTTCCAAATACTTTACTTCCTCCAACGTTTTCCCAACAACAGAACCAATTGGAGAGCCCGAATTGCTTATCTCAGCTGGAGACCTTAGACGAGCGTCTTGAAATCGAACAAGTGGATTTTGTCCTGGAATTATTCCGGTTGCCAAGTCAGGAAATTGAGTATGAGCCGGATGCATCATGTGCTTCTGGGCAGCTAGATAAGATATTGGATTATTACTATTATTATTATCTAGTTTGGGCGAAGCCGTCGTGGCGTACACGATCGAGTGTCCCGGAACCCCTTCATAACGAATAGACTGGGACAAAAGTGGAGAACGGTTTCCACCTATATGCATTAAAATTGCGTAATTTTATATCATTAAATGTTGAAAGTCTCTGTCACTATCTTTACTCTTGTGCTATTCATGCCTACATGTAATAATAATATCATTATAGTAAAGCACGATAAAAAATGACATAAAACATTTTTCTTACCAGACGTAAGTTGTGGTTGATGCTGCTGAGGACCCACTCTTCGAATTAAATGTCCCTCTGTAAGTGGCCCTTGAAACTGAAACGTTGCTGGTGGGAAAACTCCATGCGTTTGAATGCGATTTTCAGTCAACCCTCCACCACCCCCACTAACTAAGTTGCCAGCAGTATTGGTCCCTTTATTCCCAGAACTCATTCCTCCATCTAAAGCGACTTGGAAAAAGGCGGTGTTTTGATGTGGAAAATTAAACGGGGTGGACTGACCTGACATTGACATTAGCTGATGTCCTTGTAAAGCAGCGTACTGTGGGATTCCAGGTGAAACTTGCACTCCTCCACCATTCCCATCCTAATCAATTGTAATTAGAAGCAAAATAAAATAATTGAAGCATAACTGGAGCATAAGCATAGTCGGAAAGCACAAAATGGTACTAAAATGTAACGACGTACAAGCGGTTTTGCATTAATGAGGATCCTGTTAGGATCTACAGAAATGATAGAAGGCAACTGTTGTTGTTGTTGCTGCTGCTGATGGTGATGATGTTGAAGCTGGAACTGCGGTGGTGTCTGTTGTTGTGGAAAGAACGGAGAGTTCTTGAGTCCATTAACAGAAGCAGCCAAACTCATCCCAGGAATATCAGTCGGAGAAGCCGCAAAGAGGTACGCACTTTCCATGGGGCGACTCGATCCGAGTCCAGTCATGGGTGTGATTGAAGCGACAGCCGGAACATTATTCCTGTTTCAGTCAAAGGGAATAAGAAAGTAGAATTCTGTCACTGGTTAATAAATGAGGATTTGTGGTAAAATTGATAAACGCATATTTAGAGTACATAATATAATTTATTGGCAGACATTGGAAGACAGAAATGCTTAGAAGAGTCGGGAAATAACTTTTTTAAAGTAGGAAAGCAAAGAATGTGGAAAGCGTAAAGTCAGGAAGCGTAACAAAATTGCTATTTGGTTACAAAATTGTTTTGCTGTCCCCGATGGGTAGAAGAGGAGACACTACAGAATGGTGATTGACAGTTTCCCCAAGTCTTTGATCAGAAGGACTCCTTGATTGTTCACTGAGGTGATACACTCCCTGCTGCTGAAGATGTTGAACATTTCCCAGACTCAATTGATGTGGCTGTTCTTGCTGTTGTGGCATGATTCCTGGAGAAATGTTTGGTTTGGTTGGTTGACTTTGTTGTTGCTGTCGTTGAATATTATGTATCATAGATTCAGACTCCACTTCACAGTCGTCAACAATATGAATCTTCCATCCTAAATACTTTTTCGTAAAAGACTATGAAAAAAAGAGGGAGAAACCAAAACGAAATTGTCATTTTATATTCCCATTAAAGTACCAGTTTATGTCTTTTAGCGACTGCAATAAAAAATTTGGTTATGCAGTGTTTCCTTTTTGGCTTTTCCCCACATCTTTCCATTATATATTTTTGGAAAGTCAAAAGAAGGTAGAGGAAAAACGAAATGTATATTATGCACATTTATTTAAATCCTGAATGCTCAAAATGTTTCCGATTTTACATAAGGTTTTATACGACCTATGTCATTTTACAGGTTTGTATTCTACAGACGAATTCCGCCATTTCTTCTTGATGGAAAAATTTTCCCATAAATTTACACTAACCTTAATCTTTCTTCCTTCTCTTTTACTTTTACACTTCCTTCCCTACTTTTCCTCATATTATGTGCAAATTTGCTCCCAATTTTTTTTATAAAAAACGTCAACTATTTCTAAGTATATGGCTGACCATGTCATTTCTTTGATGTTCGATTTTAACTTTCATGAACTTCTCTAAAAACACATTTTGCTTTTTAAGGCAAACAAAAGTATAGAATTTATTTTACTAAATGCTCAAAGTAAATAGAAATTCAATCTCGTATGAAATATCAAAATCAAATTATATAATATGCTTTTAAACAATTTTTTCAAAGACTAGTTTTTCAAATTGGATTTCCTAATATATTTCTACCCTATTTTATACTTTGTTTATTCCGGGAAATCTCATGATAGAAGTTTATACTTACAGTCTCTTTCGCTCTAAAACTAAAATGTTCCTACTTTCCCATACACCAAGCGGATATAATTTCACATCGATTAAATAAATGACTTTAGGGAAGAAGAGACGGTTGCTGGTTTTGCTTCTACGTTGTGTGCTAACTAATACTTGTAGAATTACTTGCGTTATACAAACTCTTAAAATTACGTGCATTATATCCTTACAAAACTTTTTTGTTTTTGTCAATTTATTCTCTAACAGCTTTTCTTTGAAGGAAACTTTTTTCTTCCCCTCAGTAGATTTCTTTGAAAATTGTTAATTATCTATGATAATGTCTTCGTTTTTATACACAACGTCGAAGAATCGATTTAAATGGTACAATAGGGAAAATTCACAGAAATCGAGAACATTTTTCAAAAAAATCTTTTATGAGTTGTATAGGAATTGGAACTGCAGTCATGTGTGTTCCGGTTTTCTCTTTCTCATCACTATCTTAGCAAAAGTTCATAAAAAACTGTGGAAAACTTTGAACGTAAGGGGTTTGCTTCTGTGCAAACTAAATAGAACGTATACGAAGCAAAAATTTCTCTGAGGACATCAGACAGCAGTGTCATTAGAAATATTTTTTATAAGTCGGAAAAAACCATATCAATTGGAGCGTGGTCTTTTCTAGTAGAAGAAATATTCCATTGATCTTAGTGACTGATGACAACAACAAAAGGGATCACTTTTCCTTTCTCTTTCTGTCTCTCATCATGTGAGGAGGTAGAGTAAGAGCCTATTCATGTATGAAAAGATCAAATGAACTAGTTCCTTGCCAAATAATACTTTCTAGTTGGAAAAACAGCAACGCGTCATCATCTTCCTTGTACAAACCATATTATGTTCTTCTACTTTGCCATAAAAAGACGACCAGCTTGGAATTAAAACTAGTATTGGGGCTGGATGAGACCCTTTGCAGTGCAGGTTATAAAATCAAAACTTAACTTTACCCAGTTGTTTTTTAAAACCTTAAGTTTTCTTTGCAGTTACTTTACGTATGTTTTTCATTTATCATAATTTATCTCGAGCTTACCTGATAGTACAGCAAGTCTGGGGTATCCTTGTTTGGAGTGAAATGGAGAATTCCTGTAAGAGATTTTAAAATGAGGGAAAATTATATAAACAAAAGAATTAGTAACCTATTTATTAGTCATTTCAGTTAGCACTTTTTACTGAGCAGTGATTCAAAGTTTCATGGATCTTACTTTAGTTTTATTAAAAAGTCTAAAAATTAATTCGTCATTAACGAAATAAGTAAAAAATGAAGAAAATTGCTATACATAATTGAAATTCATAGTATACTAAACAAATCTCAGGAATAATATCTTTGGCGATTTCATTTTAAAATTTGAAAATGGCAAATGTTCTTTCTTTGTCTTTTTCATCTTGAAAAAGGGAAAACCTTAGATAAAAGCATATTTGCCAACTAAATCCTAAACCTAACTCGTTGGCTTAGTCGGAAGAGAGCCAATAGCCTTTTGACATGAAGTGGAGGAGGATATAGTAAGAGGAGTCGATTTGTTTGAAAGACAATTTGCAGAAATAAGAGACGTAGTTTGAATTTCACGCATCGCATTGCTTAAATCTGCTCTCTCTAAATTCTTTCACTTCGTTGTATGCGTGTGTGTGCTTGAGTGTACATTTTTACCACTCCTGCTAAAGGAAAAACCTCATATTCGAGGGGAAATTTTCTTGTTTGATATGCAATTTGTCACTTGAGTCCTTCTAATAAAATTGAAAGCATCATAAGATACAGAGAAAAAAGGGAGCAGTAGGAAGCTGTTAGCAAAACACATTTTTACTTTCTCCTTTTTCTCTCTGTATCACGCTTTTGTTGCAAAAACACCGCAAATACTCATACCAGATTACACAGCAATGCATTTGCGAAAAAGTTCTCTCTCGCTGCCATTTCTCTGGTTCTTCAAAACAATTTTATTTTTCTTGTGTTATGTCGCTCTAGAGAAGAATGAATTGGTTTGAGTTAATGGCACTTTCTTGTACAAACCTGAGCTCCCTTTGTCGCAGTTGAGGAAAAGGGACCTTTGATAAGCTGCGTATGATGTAAAAAAATCAGCAGATTGATTTCCGTTTTCAATCCATCGGCACAATTTTCCCACGGCTGTTGGAATTTTGTTTCCATGAGAGTCAATATCCACTCCAGCGAAAACCTTCACGCCCTTCAAAAACAAAACCGTAGCATATTATTTCCATTTTATAAATATCTTAAAATATCCCTAATGCGCTTTTTATGTGTTTGTAAAACTATTACTATATGATTGCCTATATCACAAATGTGACAACTTTAAAAACCAAAAATGGAAGTTATATTCTTTTACTATATTTTTAAATCTCATTCTGAAAACATTTGTGTATTCAAAATTCATGTACATTTTCATTTTTCCCATTTTGTATTGACTATTTTAATTTTAAATTTTTCTGCAATAAAATGTAAAACAGTTGGCGTTGATCTAACCGATAAAGGAATTTGTGAGAAAATGGAAAGCAGATCATTTACTCTGCTGTCATTCCTCATTGGTTTCTGATTCCTTTTCGCCTTTTCTTTCAAAGAAGAAAGAACACGCGTATGCCAAATCTTATTGTCTATCTTTGGTAAAAAGGATCAAATCAACCAAACAACCAAAATGTCTCCCGTTTCTTCTCTTTCTTCTTTATTCAAAAAACCTAACAAACATGGGGAATATGGAAAAGGAAGTCCATTATCTTCTTTTCGTCTCTTCTTCCCCATCCCATTTGCGATTCTTTTGAAGCGCACATACCATTATTGGTCCATTTTATCAGGAGGCAAGTGCAGATCAACGGTGATAGATGCGTTGTATTAGCTCAGCACATTTAATGCTTTACTGTCAATATGCCATTTACTTTTCTCCTAAGTACTGCTGCTGTGCAAATGGAGAAAGAAAGAGAGGGAAAGCGGGTTCCGAGAGTGTCTTTCACTTTTTTCTTTCTCTAATGTCTTTTGTTCAGAGGGATAAAGCAAAGTAAGTAGGTCATGTCAGACCACCTCACTACCTTATTGAAGCCAGACATGAAATGTCTGGGGGAAATTACTACTTATCTTTCTAGTACCATTCCTCCATTAACTTTTCCTTCCTCTTTCTACTACTTATTAAAGATTATGCTTCATAATTCAATATCATCATTATTCTCCACGATTTTATCTAATGATAGTAAAGCAAATGGAGGGAAAGATGTTGTTTTTCAGGCTCTCATGATAAAAATAATAACAATGAAATGCTGGTGACTAGCTGTAGTAGGAATGGCCTTTAAAATTACGCTTTGACTCAATAACCGTCGAGCTTCACGACTCCTTTTTAGCATTTCACAAACCCTGGAATATTAGAGTTTTAATGTTCTTCATAAAATTCTCATTATCAAGGAAGCTACATGTGCGCGAGCCAAATGTCTACCAAATTCCCGGATTTTTCCAATAGGTAAAGTCTACGGTAAAAACTCGAATAAAATTTATGAACGTAAAAAACTAGACAGAGTAAAAATTGTTTGAGCAGAAGCAGCCGCGTAGTTTGTTGAACACAAAAAACAGAATCATAATTCCAAAGTGTAAAAAATCCTTGTCACGTTATGACGCCATATTATCCTTCTTTTTAAATATCCACAACATAAAGCCAAGTTTTATGACTTTAATAAAAATCCATTAAGCATAGAAGGACATGGACGAGGGAGTAAAACCAAAGCCAGAGCACCCCCTGAAACGTATAAAAACGTTGGCGATGATGGTTCAGAGAAAAATAGGAAGAGCAGGTTGAGAAAGATAAATCTATTGTCACTTGATGACCACCTCGTATAATAAATCCAGCAATAACTTCGGTTAGTTAGACACTACATCTACACCCTACGTGCGGTTCCTCAAAAAATTACTTTTATAATGTCATGTGTTTTCCGTCCTTAATCAGATTAAGGCAAGTGTGAGGGGTAAGGTAAGAATACAGCAGAGGGACAACCTTAACGCTAGAATTTTCACTTAAAACAGAAATGTATTACAATTATCCATTTGTTTCAAAAGTCAATAAAATAAAAGGCTGGGTGGATGCTGGTGACAGGAGGAACACAAGCTTGTTATATTAAACTAAAAGACTAAGGCTCACATCAACGGCAGCAGCTGGCGAAGCTTTCTTCGGAAAAGGTCACGGCAAAAAATGATAATGGACAGAGTTTGTTTTAGAGAAATAAAAGGAAAAGATAGAAAGATGCGAGGATGTGAGGAAACGTGAAAATTTTGCACAATGTTGTACAGACGGAGTAGAAAGGAGCTCAGCTTTATCCTCGTCCAAATCATCATCCTGCTCCAGTTGGCGTTGGCATTGGGATCAGAAAGCATTTCATAACTTACGGATTTGAGAAAGGAGAGAAAAATTAGGAATGGTGTGTGGGTATGAGATGGAGGAAGGCGCGAAAAACAGTTGGAAAAATCGTAAACGGCATGTACATACCTTCTTGATTTCTTTATCCTTTCACTAATACAAAAACCTTATGGCTTAGCACCTTAGTAAGATTCCTTGCTTGGTACAAAATGGATTTTGGTAAAAAACTAAAAAGCAGATTGAGGTAGATAGTAAAAGAAAAAATAGCGACGATTATCCCTTTTTTCTCCTCAAAGATAAAAGTTTTTTAGCCCAATGTGAATGCAAAATGTGTCTCTTGTTTTTATATATACAATTTTAGATTTTCCAGAAATCTTTACCTTTCCTAAAACACTTTTTTCCTTAATCATGGGGAAACTAGAAAACTTATAATGCTAAGACTTATAAATCATAAAGTAAAAATGTATGTGTTGCAGTTAAAGTAAAACTTTATAAATGGATGAATAACCTGTCGTTCCATCAAGGTTTTGACTTCGTGACCTCCTTCTGGATCATCTGTGATATAAAATGGATTGTAGTCATCTGGAGACCCAGGATTGTCACCCCCTTGTATGACTGATGGACACAAAGGTCAGAATTTGATTACAACGGGTTTTTAAAAGGACGTTTTGAGAAATTCCCAAAATAAAGTTGTCAAGAAATTGAAAGAATATTGTTTTGATTACCAAATGTGTAGTTGTAGTTTCGAACTAGATTGATTTCTGGTAGGAGTAGACCGTTGATGTACCAAGCTTCTTCGGGTTTATCTTTTCGGCCTATTTTAAACAAGAAACAAAAAATAGTTTTGGCGTACATCGTCATTTGGAATTATGGTAAATGTCTTTCCAATGTCGATATTTTCGTAAGTGCGATACAGCACTAGTCAATTTATATTTATCTCATTTCGGAATTTGTAAAGAGAATGAATATTGACGAATCTTTTGGAAAGGCTTGCAAAACGAAACGGTTATTTTTGTTTTCTTTTCATCTTCAATTTGGATAAGGTATATAAAAAAGAGTTTCATTATGACTAGGAAAAGTGAAAAGTGGAACCTGTAATAGATCTGTATCCAAAAGTCCCTCCAGTTGGTCCAAGTTGAGCATAGTAAACACGATCATCAGGTTCATAGCAAGGGATTGGTGGAACAGCCCAGGAAGCAGGACTCTGTGTAGGAGTTTTGGATTCAGGGTCTTTTGTAAACGGGGAGATTGTAGATTGAGATCCGCTTTGTACTTTTTCCGTCGTCGTTCCCGCTATACTTGGAAGAGTTGGTGGTGGAGCGGTGAAGCGAGCCTTATTCGCTTCATCGGTGTTATGAGCAGCAGCAACGGCAGCAGCAGAGGCAGTTTGGGTACTTTGTAAAAGAAATGAAGCAGGACTTGGAACATTCGGGGTAGTGGCTGCAGCGGGCTCTCCTGCTTCTTCTGATGCTTCCGGTTCAGGGCAGTTCCATTTTGGCGTACGGCCAAAATCAATTGAAAGATCATCTAGAATTCAAGGATAGAAGAAGAGAAAGAAAAAACGGTTCCATCTTACATGTGTAACAGTGAATGAAGTTCATGGTACACAAAAAACTTTTTTTCTTCCCTGCAAAATGGGAAATGTCCGCTATGATATGAGAGCATGAAACTTTCATAAGGGATTTGCCAAAGTTTAAAAAAGGGTATAATAATCACGCATCCAGTTCACTTCAAAAGCGTTTTTCTCCTTCATTTTCTTTCCACGTGTACATACGCCATGTGTAAATAATGTTAAGCGGCAATTTAAAATTTGCAGGGAGAAAAGAACGGAATAGGATAAATGAGAGAAAGGGAGATTGAATACAAAGCAAACTTTTCAAACGATTGTTTAGCCAGCGGCGGCATCAGCAAAGCAAGAACAGTATAGAAAAGTAGGCGCGGACCTTTATTTCGCAAAAAATGGTATTGAACCAGCCCGTCCTTTACTTGTCCAACAGCCCAAATCACTGGCTGACTTCCATTAGTCAAAATAGTTTTATCGTAGATATCAGCAGCTCCGAGCTTCCTTTGATACGTCAGAATAGTAAATCCATTAACTGAGGCAGCACTCAACATTCGAACGTTGTTTGTTCCTTCCTGGATAAACAATAATAGACAAACAAGTAAGTATATAAATAATATAATACGCTTGAGCGCTGCCCGTCCTCGTTATACAAATGACTTTTTATCTTTTTAATAAAATATATAAAAGAACAAGTCCCACAAAAGCTTTATAATTCACGAAGGTTTCAGTCTCATTCTCTAAATGCTTAACAACCCGGTTTAGTCTAAAATGTAGAATAATAACTCCTAAAGGAATCATTTTTTTCGGCTACTATTCCAACCAAAAATGCACAAAGTATTTCGCAAGTGTTTATGTAATTCTTCTGATTTATCATCCCAATTAAGCCAGAAGGGAATGAGGATATCAAATTGCCCATTATCCAAACTATACAGACAAATTCGTAGAATCAATAATAATAACGATAAGAGAATAGTAATAAGCACATCATTACCACACTGCTTATCCTTACAATCATGTATTTTACCAAATCTTGCCTTGTCTGCCTATCAAAGTTAGCCAAAGTTGAATCATAATCAAATTCTACACTTTACAATAATGACCAAGTAGGTATCTAATGCTCACACGTGGAGTATATATTTTTCCATTACCTTCCAATGAACATCTGGACATGAGCCTGTGCTTCCAACGCATCCAGCCGTCCTTTCCAAATAGTAGTCAATGACATGGCCACGGTTATTTGAAGGATCAATCCAGCCAACTGCAACTACACGACAAACATAGAAAAGGCAACTTGTAAGAGTTTGTGTTAATACTTTTGCTTATTTTTCTCTGACGTTCTATTTACATTAGAAATTCCCATATAAGCCGTTACTAAAGCAAGAAAAAACTCGTGTGATTATTTTTAATATAAAAATCAACACGTTTTGTAATTAAAAAACTGAACTTGTAGGAAAAAGTTGAAAGTAATCAAATTTTTTATAATTAGGCAATATCGAGGTAAAAAAAGCTATCTTTTCCAGAACTTTTCCAGCTTTTAATTTGTTTTCCTTGTTTAGATAAGTTGCTATGCTTATACACATTTACATATTCCTCGCCGTGGTTTTCAACTTTTGGAACAGATTGTTTTTCAAGGATTTTAATTTAAAAAACAGGAAAAAGAGAACCAATTTTCATTTGTATGTAAAATATTAAATATAGAGCATAAAGTTTTTGCTATCGTATTTTAATAAACTCGTTTTTACCATCTCCACCGAGCATAACGGAGCGATCGTTTTCTCCGGACAGTCCAAAGGCCATATAGTTTCCATCATCTGAAATAAAAAAGTCAATGAGTTTTATCTCATCCAAATCCCTAATCTCATAATTGTCATTCATTAATATAAAGCGGAAAGGGTAACTTGGAAAGTAAAAAAGACCTGTTATTGTGGCAAGAAAGATAAAAGCAAAGTTGAATTAATCCAAATTGCGTTCTAATAGAATGAAAACCTTATTTTGATCTATAGGATAATAAAAATTGGTGAAATTATGAATTTCTTCCACCTACTCATCCCATTACAAAGCTCACCTTGTCAGCTACACGGGACGGATTTTGAAAGGAATTGAAAAGCATTGTTATGAAAGGTAAACTCTCTTCTCAACGTGTTCTGCTAGGAAAACGGCTGAATAAGTTATGAAATTTTCGCCAAAACCACAATGGCTCCGACAACCCTTTGTGCATTTCAAAGGTTTGGATTAAAAAGGGTTCGAAAACAACAATATGTAAAGCATTGTTCACTACTTTGATAGTAATGTCAGCGTAGATGATGTGGAATTATTCTTTAAAGTTAAACTTATGCATTTTTTGCATTATTGGTCTACACAGGTAGAATTAACAATGGTTATGAAATCTAATACATGAGCAATTTGAGCTATTTCATTAAAAACTTTGGGAAAATGTCTCAAATGCAAGAAATAAATGTAAACCGATCCTGGATTGCGATATGATTTAAATTAACTGAGAAAAACAAAGTAATTCCAATATTATTCTGATTTAGTCATGAATATGAAATGAATTAAACCAGAAGTAATTTTAATTAGACCTTCTCTTACTAGATTAATTTATCATGTTGTCCAATTTGTAATTTACAGAATCTTGACGAGTACAATATCACACCCAGCTTGCATCTAGGCATATGTAAGTAATTCTAATCCTCTAGAAAAACGTGTTCTAATTAAAACCCACTAAAACTACATGAAAAACATTGAATGAGACCTTTTCAGTTAGTTCATCAAAACATCAATTCTTGTGCGAAGTTTGAATTATACATAGGTGCTGATGATGAATATTGTAATGTTATTATATAAATAAAAAAGGAGAGGAACGAGCGTGATGTAAATAAATCGATTGTTAACAAGCTGTTTTGAACTGACAAAATTAGATTTACACCAATTCAACCCTTTCTCGCTTACAGTTACAATCCTGTACTTTGGTTTAGCTCAACATGTAATTTTCTTCAAAATTCCATACAATTATTGAATAAAAGTGGAAATGTATTTATCAAGGAAAGCTGATCCCTTTTTACTAAACTAATAAAAGGCCGCAAGCCTGCTTAGATACTAGCTCGAAGTTTGCAAAAGACATAAAATTGCAAACAAAATTATACCGTTTTTGCATTAATACTTGAAACTCAATAATACCTGAAAATCACTTAAATTTTTTAAATTATGCAAATTTTTGCAAAAATTATTTGCATATTTTTTGTCTTCAAGCTATTTCC
>JAANSO010000404.1:0-35479 GCA_036507315.1 Lepidocyrtus fimetarius
ACAGCACAGTTAACTCAGAATAAAAAACTGCACTAAATAAAACCAATTTCAGAATTTTACGTTAATTTTTTCTGTCCATAATTAATTTAAAAAATAAAAAGTGAGGAACTGGCGACACTCAACATTTTTTTTAATTTATTCAACAACAAAAGTTTTACAGTCATTACATAGCATTAGTCATAAAAGAATTACTGTTTTTGATCTTATGACGATATAGATTTCAGAGGAAAAATATGAAATCTGTCAGAATTGAAATGTAAAAACTCAGAAATCACTTATGACACTTCCTTTGTAAAACTTTCACTGTCCACTTCAAAAAAAACTTGCAAAACTTTTATTTTCAAAAAAGGTGAAATTCATAATTGAAAATAAACACGGCTTGAGGGAAAACCTTTTTTCCTGTAAAACCCAAATAATTCATACGTAACTTTTTCATTTCAAAAATGTTGTGGACATGAGAAAAAAGACTTATGAAATAGGATTTTATATAAAACCTTTTGATTTCCCAGTTTTTAGTATTCGTGAACAACAGAGAAAACTCTGAGAAAGTGTAAGCTGCAAAGAAAGCTCCGCATGGGACATTATTTTAAAACATGGAACAAGTATGATAAGGTTTCCTTTCCATGTCCCGTTGCTTCACAACTTTTCCCTCTCTATTGCACCACTGTTGACCAAGCATTGGGACCACTCATGCATACACATTCCCCCTTTTCTTTTGCTTGCAATCCTATCGATTTCTTTGATAAATTCAACGATTTTTATGATTTTTAAATTGTACACCGGAAAAACTTTAAATGTTAGAATCTTAACTTTTCCCTATATTTAATTGGATCAGGGAAATTAGGAATAATTAGCTTATCAAGATAAAATCGACCTAGATACGCACCGAACCATTCAAAAGAGACTTCATAATTGAGAACAGATGTGTGAAAATACCTGCAATATCTAATTATTTCCACGGTTCAGTAATATTTTAAAGAAATCCACCCACACACCTCTCCTCAAGCGTTTCAATCTTGTTTAATTTATATAATTAATATTTCTACTCCGCATCAATCCCTTGATTAAATACGCCTTGATATTTAAATTTAGCCCAAGCAAAATGAAAAGGAGATCAAGGTGGACTTATCTTATTCTACCGCAACCCTTGCGACAAATCCTGGCAGAAATTCATAATTAATATAAACTAGAATTGCAGTCCACCCATCGCAAATTCCACAAGATCAAAAAGAGACTTTGTAAATCTAAATTAACTTTCATCTGTGAAAACTTGTGTGTGGTTTTGTAAGTTTCCCAGACTCACCTTCACCTTATCTCCAAACATTATGCAAAGGATTTTCTTTATCCACGTGGAATTATGACAAGCTTCGGGTTTACATAAACAAAATGAAAGTTGCAAGAGTTTCTAGTTCAATGTTTCATATGCCCGATCCTTATTTGAATTTCTAGAAAAAAGTTATTTCAACTTGATGTACTGACTTGAGTATTTTTTGTCTCAAAATCCTCAATATTCCTCATGCAATATTCAAACTCGTTTTCCTTGTGTAAATCATTGAAATAAGTAAACAAGTGCCAGATAAAAAAACTCAATGCATAAAAAACAGTAAAAAATACTCGGAATGAACAAGTTCTTGAAGATAATGATGATTTTGTTGCCTGTTTCTCAATCGATTGGATCTTGAAAGAGTTTCTTTCGATTCCTCTCTATTATTTTGAAAGACTCGCAGGGAAAATACAATGAGACACGCATGTTATGTAATAATAAGAATAATAATGGGATGACAACAAAAAACTGGAAGCCTCCTAGTTCCAGCTTTTACTGTGGCTTCACTCTCTTTCCGCTGTTTAGATTTTCCTCTTCCAGCTTTGTAAAAGGAAAAAGTGTCAGAGTAGAAACTAGATAAAATTTTTCTCATGATAAACGGACCAAAGCTGTCCTGACTGTAAAATGATATAGTAGGAAATAAATCTTTTTCTCTCTTCTCTGCAAAAAACAAACACATTGGAAGAGGACTGAAGAGAAGAGAGAAAGTAGGAAGAGTACAAAATGCGTGTTTTAAACGGGAGAAAGACGTCAGGAAGGATAAACAGGAAGCAGGTTTGACTTTTTCCAAGGATAAATTGTGGATGGATTCATGTTTTCAATACGAAATGAAGAGAGAAAGGGTTTTGGCGCTAGTTTCAAAATGTTTTAGATGAAGAAAGAATACTTCTTTGTGTACACCGTAAATTTTCGTATTGGAATACGAGCCCAAACTAAAACTCGATTTGAACCTTTTAATACTCCGCGTGCTTTATTATACGAAATACGGTATAAAACTAGTTTATACATGGCTATTGTAAGTGTAGCGGAAATGAGTAAAGATAGCTAATTGAACAAGTGGTAATAATAAACACTTGTGATGTGGCAAACTGGGCGTTATTCTTCCAAAACCTAACATTTATGGCTTTGTTGATTCCTTCAAGAGAGAAACAAGTCAGACACGTATTTCCCTGTATTTGAATTGTTGTTTGGACCTTTTTTTGGAGGGGGAAGAAAAAGTAGTTGTCAACACCGCAGCTGTTGTACCAAGCGCCGCCACCACCACCGCCAAATGACAAACAACTAAACAACGGCCAAACTAACAACAGCAGCGACCATCACTGTTTATGAGCCTCTTTGAAAATTGCAGATAAAGCGTATTAACTCTCTTGATTATCACATTTTTCTCTCTCCAGTTTTGATTGAAAAGGTTAATACTCGGTTGCAACTCTAATTTCACTCAACACTTGGATTAACAACAAGGAAATAAAAACATAGAAACGACAAGTTTTATTTTTAAGCAATAAATAAAAGATTGCGTTATCATCTGGCGCGCACATTTCCAAAAAAAGGTATTAATCTAATTCGGGATTATTTTTGCAGCTGTTTTTTACAACATATTAACTTGTTTTACTTCGTAAATCATTTGTATTTTCGCGGTTGCAACAGATTTGAGCGCGGGAATATTAAATTTTCAAACGAGTTCATTACTTCTTCCTTCCCCTTTTTGACGTTTGTAATTGTCTAAAAATATTTTCTTCCCTGGAAATCAGCTGGTTTAATAACTCCGTTATTTAAAAAAAACACAAGTAATAATTAGTCTGTATAAAAATTGATTTTCCCGGGTAATTAATAAATTCATGTAATACCCCAATAAATTGGCTTTAGGAAAGATTTTTACTTTTTTATTCTCTGTTCAGTCATAATTTACCCAATTTTTTCCAGATAAACTAAAGCATGTTTCTTATGATCATTTTAAGGCTAACTAACACGCAACCAATTCATTATCCCTTTTTCCAGGTAAAATCTGGAGCAATTTCTAACCCTTTGTGATTATCCTTGTGGGACACGAGAGCATTCAACCGTTTTCATTTTGATGATGCCAAAGATTATTACCTTGATGATTATGCATTCATCCCTTCATTAACGACCACACAATTCAAATTCATTATTTGAATTTCTAAACCGCGCTTCCTACTTTTTCTTCAAAGCTAATCATCTTTTTTGCTTGAATCCCTTTTGTGTGCACGAGATCCTTTCATTTTTGCACGTTTCTTGTTAATTCCTAAATCTGACCTACCTGTTCTGCTAATAACAAATGGATCCCAAAAAGAGTCTTGGCATGACGTGTGGAACATCAATATAATTTCTAAAAAATGATAAATTATTTCTGACACAGTAAAATCCTTCGTGATGAATTACAAAGATGAAATAAGTAAATGCCAGCAAGCTGGTAGCTTTCTTTGTATGAATTTAGTCAGATAAAATAAAGAAAAATGATTTTCAATTAGAAAAAGAATCAATAAAGAAAATCTAATTTCCATTGGATAAATGATTTATTTATAGAATTGCGTCATAATACATTACATGTCACGCTAAAAAACTAAAACATTCATAATTTTCCAATTGGATTTGCATTTTAACTAGGTTTTTTACCCGAGGTTTTCAATTACACTTATCATAGCAAAAAATTATTGAACGAATTTGGGATACAATTCTAAATCCTTTCAGTATTAACATGTCTAAAGACGAGGATAAATGAATAATAATGATTAATATTAAAAATCTGATTTTATCCATCTCCGTAAAACAAAAACGTGGATTGTTTAATGACATTATATATTCCAAGTGAAACCCACGTCATTCATCATCTCGTATCCTCTTTTCCCCATTTTTTAACTGTCGCCTAATCATTTTCCTTATTTTTTGAACACCTGCCGGTCCTACAGATTGGGATGATGACAGGGATGACGGTAATCTACAAGGACAAACTAAAAAAGTTATTACAATAGAATCAAAATCTGTTCCTTGTCTCTTTTCCCATCTTACACGGTATTTTTTGTACCTCAGTAGAAAAAATGATCACGAGGATGACGAAGATGGAAGGTAAAAAATCTAAAGCAATAAATCCTACCAATCCACTTCTGTCTCCAAAAAAACGTTTTTTCTCCCTAGAAAAAAGAAGGGAGGTGTGGATGTGAGAAAAAATGGCTATTGTAAGAGAAAAAGGGAGAAAGCTTGGAAGTAGTTTGCCCTAAAACTTGTCCTACAAGGTGTTAATTTTCCAGAACAAGCGCCACTCTTTGTAATAATATACACTGTGAGTTACGTAACGGAACGAGGAACAAGGCAAAAAAATATGAAACCATCATCTTCTTTTCTACTTAAGCACAAAAGCTATTACAACTGTAGTTTGACTAAAGTACTTTTTCCTTTGCAGAAAACTGAAAAAGAAATCTGCTAGAAAGTTGGAAGTTGACGAGGCCTTAACTTGTGGTAAGAAGAGTTCTCTTTTTTTGATGTAATAATGATGTAATAAATGGTTCAATGTGGCACGATAATTTGCGGATTCGCTTGCTACATCGCCACCTACAACCATCATCTTCTTCACATCTCTTCAACTTTAGCCCTCTGTTCGTCATTACAACATCTCATCACATTTACTTGGAAAACCTGCAAAAATAAGTGTAGACCGCCTCTTACAATGTAATTTCAAGTAGAAAAGCCAATGACTTTTAAGAAGGGTAGCATTAAAGAAAAATTGTTTTGATTTTTACCCTTCCCTTACACACATATAATTTCCTTATTCTGTTTGTGTGTATGTCATTCCGTCCTTGATTGAAATTATTGCGACAAGCATGTACAAAGGGTTTGCAATAAGTCGTGAGACATCTTAAAAGCCTAAAAAAACTTGAAATGTGGTTCTCATGTAACAATTTATCTCGCCCAGCCCCAATGCTGTCCAGCCATTAAGAGACAAGCTAAACATTTTTGCGCAAAATTAAAAAAATAAAACTTTTCTGCAGAACTCACATCGAAGTTTTGATCTCAACCGTTTGGATTTCTGGTTTTACAAAATAATTGTCGTTGTAATACTCGCTAGACCCCCGATCTAGTTTAGGATCGTGAGCAACCCCTAGTAACATCATACGGGTAGGTACACACATTATTACATAACCATGGAAAACGATATAAAATCAAAATAAGATTTCTTCAAAATATGATTAAACCTATCCTATATAGCGTTCCCCTTTACGGCTATTGCTATATTCTTGTAAACTTATTTTGCAAACTAGGAACAACTTGAAGGAAATTGCAGTATTCGCTGAACACCGCCTTCAAGTTGAAGAAGCTCCCTGGAAATGATTTAGATAATGACAGCAGAACACAAGGTAGTTTCGTGGCGGCACCCCCAACAAAAAACATACTTTTGACATTATTACAAGGAAAAAAGAGAAAACTAGTCATCCAGTCATTCTCACTAACTTTCTCTTTCTTCGGCATTTCTCTCAAAAAACCCGAATTGGGCTGAATTTTTGATAAACCGGCAAAGTACAATTTGGGAGTGGATGATGATTTTGATGTGTCCTTTCACTACTCACCTCATTAATTTTTTGCTATTCGCGGGTTTTTTCAAAAATTCTACTAAACTTACTTTCACTCAAGTCTGCCGGCATTTACGACTTCCTGTTTCACTCAAAGAATTATTTATTTGGGGAGGAAAATTACTTTTTTGGAGACAGTCGTATTGTAGACAGAATGGCGTTTTGACACTGTGGTTTAAGCAAAAAATTGTCTTTCCTAAAAATAAGCAAATAGCGTGATAGTTTTCAAGTTTAGTAATGAAAACATGCAAGAATTGATTATCGTTTATCATTTTCAAATGACAATCAGCTGATGCGCGGGTGTCCTAATTACCTACTCATGAAATATTTCTCTCCTTCACAGTTCCGTATATCGATTTTGTAAATTGCACACGCAAAATTGGCAAAAAAACGCTTATTATTGGAATTCCTATTAAAAATCAAAGCATTATTTTTCCATTATTTCCTGCCAAATTTATAAAAACAAGAATTTTCAGGAAAAAACCCAAATACAAAATTTTTCTATTTTTTCATGGCATTACGCACCAACGACATTTTTCTCTGACCTCTTTCTAGTTCCTCGACGTTATTGGTTTTTATAAAGTTACGCAATTCCAAAAATAAAAAGGATAAAGAAAATTGTAAATATTGTTCAATATAAACCTTTTTGGAAACAAGCTCATGACAGCATTAAATGTTGAAAGGGTTGAAACAAAATCAAAGCAATAAGGAGAAAAAAATGAAGAATTCATTCTTTTGTTTTCCAATTTTTTCCTTTTCCGGCTACTCCTCCTTCTTTCTATTTTTCGAGATTACGTGAAAAGAAAAAGCTACATAGTTTATTATACTGACAGAGAAAGCAAAAGAGGACTAGATAAAGATATTTCCCTGTCGCATACCCTCCTCGTGTTGTCTTTTGGAAAAGTCACTGGAACGATCACGATGACAGAGTTTGAAGAGAATTTCCTGTATCTGAGAGATCCAATTTATTTCGTGTTTACTACAATATGAAAAAAACGCAATCCTGTTAGTTATCCTAGGAAATGTTGACTTTCATGAATTTTTACATTTTTTATAAAATACTTTCCCAATGGCATTACACGCGCTGCATTGATACAATATTCGCAAACTTTTTCTTATAATAAAGATATTGCAAACAAGATTGGGACAAAAAAAGTTGTGCAGCAAAATACAATTCAGACGTTATGATGTTGATAGAGATGCTTCTTTTCTAAAATGTGCGTGCATTTTTCTGTTCATTGCCCCTGCTTCCCTATTTTTCCCGTTCTTTGTTGTAAACTATCATTTTTTATCCGTCACTGGAGGAGAAAGCGGATGAAAGAGCCTGTCCGCCGTCGCTCGGGCACCATTAATAAATGTGACAAGAAAAAGGGAAAATAGAAAGAGAAAGTATGCTTTTCCTTGTCCTATCATTTTTTCCATATTCTCGTTTGATAAACAAAACTTGTATGAATCCTGTTGAAAAAGAAGGAAAAACGTGTATTTAAAGATGAACCTTTTTAAAAGGGGCATTGTGAAAAATGGTAAAACATTGAATAGCAACTTTTCCATCCACCACCATTCTTGTTAGAGAATGGCTGCGGAAAACTAATTTGTGTTTTCAACTATTATTATAGAAGAAAACGAGAAGTGGTTGATGGTGGCTGCTGATGATGATGATGATGGCGTATGGTAGTTTAGTAGATTTTGGTATGCGAAATATTAAACGGTATAATTCATTCTTGTCATAAATCTTGGGGAAGGAGAACAAAACGTGCTTTGGGTGCTGTACACGACGAGGACGAGAGGGAAAAAGAAAGTTTTTCAGTTGACGGCCATGTGAGAAGAAAAAGCTGGGAAAAGTTTTAAATACGTAAATCCTTTTGCTGTAGGCAGGTTCCAAATTTATTGAAATGGAAGACTTTCAGATTTTTTAAATGTTCATTAAAATATAACAAAACTATAACGGTAATTAATTATGGTAAACTCCAGGGTTTGAAGTAGCCTAGTCCTGGGTTTTTTAAAAAAACTTTTTTAAAACTTTTCCCTCACCAGCAGCCCTTCCCAATGAAAATTTTCAAAGGAAATGTGGTGATGAATGGAAATGGAAATAAAAGCTTGCCAAAATAGTATGCCACCAGCCACATGAGCCACCACCACTCCTCCAAGACTCCCTTTTCTGTTTGCAGAATATCAATGACTTGTAACGTTGGATTGTGGTGGATTGGAAGAGAGAACCCTTTCAAAAACGGAATGCATTTTGTAATATTTTCAAATAAAGTTGTAAGTTGAAAAAGTGGAGGATATTTGGCAAAAACTAAAACCTGTTATGTAATCTTCATCAGCAACCACCGCAACCTTCCCTCACACTCTCTTTGGCTCAGCATGTGCTCTCTAAAATATGTATGTTTTTGCGGCAACAACCTCTCTTTTTGCATGTCTGCAAAAAAGTTGCAAAAATTTGGCATTATTTACAAAGCCAACATCAAGCTTCACTTTTTAAAAAGCATTTCTTTACAAAAAAAATTGTAAGTATTGCAATTAGCATAATTAGAGTGAATTCCAACCAGTTTTCCCTCTCCCTTAAAATGCTGCACACTTTCAATAAATTAAAAACTAGATTGCATCACAGCTTAAAACTCCGAATTAAATCTTTTTATTTACGACTTTTATAAAAAACGCAACCAGTTTAGGAATTAAAATAATTTTCTACTACTCCAATCCAATTTCATGATTACCTAAATTTTTATTTATTTTTATCCAAAGTACTAAAAACTTCCTTCCAACCCATTTCAAAGAATTAGCCTTTCCCCTAATTTTCTACGTGAACTGAATTGCCCTTTTCTCATCCAAAAGGATCAAAAAAGGAAAAAACCCAGGATCCTAACGAGAGATACAAGCTTTCCCAGTGAAATTAAAGAGAGAAACCAGTCATATAATAAAATGGTTTTGGTGTCGGCTTCCCTTTTCCCTTTTGGCCACTTTTCCAACGGGATTAAAATCCTGTCGTAGTGTAATAATACATCTTGTGCACTTCTGTCACATAAAAAATTCGGACCTTGTTCCAATGAAAAAGTGGAACAGAAAACAAAAGCTTTCCAGAACAAAATGATCTTTTGTCAGAGCTTTTTTTGTAGAGGAATCCTCCTCCTAATCATACGTTTTTTATCACCGCCACCCTACAATAATAACGGAGAATGACGAGGATGACAACAAAACACATGTAAAACCCAAGTCAAGATAAAAAACATGTAACAGGAAGAATGCGAATGTGTCCTTTTCACTGTCTACCCATTTCATTAGGTTTAGATAATGCAAAAAGCGCTCCATATAAAAACCTCTGTAGACGTTGTTAAGCAAAGATATATTGTAAAGCTGGTGAGTAGTTAAAAAAGAGTTGTGTTTTATTATCTTAATATTATGCCGTCGTCACTAGCTCCCTTAAAAACAGTTATAGCTGTGTTTCTCTACGATTTGAAATTTATCTCGGCTAGTAGGCTCACAAGAAGGGAGGAATATAGGATACTAAAACAAAAGAAGGGATTCCAAACTGTCAGTGAAAGTAGGGCACTCACTTTCTCTTATAAAATTGATAATGTAAGTGTGTTGGAGTGCGGTAAAAAGGAAACTGATACGCTTGTTTTCTTAAGTCTTAATCATTAGAAAATAGAAACAGAGGGAGTTGAAAACGCAGAGCATTTACAGTTAAAATCATACCGATATGATCATTTCTCTTTGCATTGTGGTCATTGTCCCCATGTTTTTAATCCTTGTGTGATGACGAAAAGCAATAATAACGGCTTATCTCATTTCATCTCCTGGGCTTTGAGGAAACTCGTGGCGATGTTCATTTAGGAAAATAAACCAAATGAGCATAAAACTGGGAAGCTGGGAGAAAAGGGGAATGACGAGGTGAAAGTACAGAAAGAATATTTTATAACGACAGCCGCCAAATTCAAATAAATTTATCTCCGCAAACACTAACGAGATGACAGTAGATATGGAGGTAGGATTATAATAATATTGTATCTACGCGACTAAAATTTATCTTTTTCATGTAGGTGTGAACTGTAAAAAATGGTATTTAACAGAGAAAAACAGAGAAAAGGGGGGAACTAAGGCGAAAGTAATGATCTAACTGAAATACCAGGAGACTGATTGTCCCATTCTCAAATGATAATATATTAATCTAATGGAACTAGTGCGGAACATTCCAACAATGCACGAATGAGCGCCTACTCCTTTCCGCCTCTCACTTTTGCAAGAGAAAGAGCAAACATGTGTAATTTTGAGAGAGAGAAATCGGCAGTTACCAGTTACAAAAGGTATTCATTTATCAAGTAAAAAACTGCCGTTACTATTCCAAAGGTATTATAACAACTGCGCTAACGTCTCCTTCAAAAAGAGAAAAAATACAATGAATTCTCGCTCGAAATGAATCAGTTGAAAAAAGAATTTCACAAAATTTTACTAAAACCTTCTAAAACTTTCTCTTTAAATAGTAGTAGCATGTCACAGAATAAAGTTAACCGTTACGCACGTAGAAAACTTTGCAGTGGAAACCCAGTCTTTTTACCCCAGTGTTTATTCATATAAATCTGCCTAATTTCACTTTTAAAAAACCTTTTTAAACGTCTAGTTAACATCTCGCAAGAGCGCATTGAAAAGTTCTTTCAACCCTTCATTGATCACTATCACAGGATTTTTAAACAAGCTTGGAAAGTTTTTCCCTTGGAATAATTTTTGAGAACTGATTGATAAAAAAAGGAAAAAAAACTAGCTCAAATACGTTTTTATTCTCAAAGAAGATATACGAGGAAGGTCTGACATATGGTGAGTAGGTCAGGACTTTATATTCCTCAACGTCTTCCACATTCCTTACAATTTGGGTTGGGCCCTGATAAGAAAGAGGTGAAGCCGACCTAATTCAATTATTAAGAGCAAGAAAAGGTTGAAAAAAGAAAGGAAGTGGCTTTAAATCAATAATTTATTCTATGGTAAAATTTAAAACTCCAAAAATGATGTCACGCTTGGACAGCCACTTTTCAAAAGGGTTTTAGACCAACCCATGATGACTTAATTTATGAACAGTCCTTTTAAAACGATTAAATCTAGTTTTGACTTATAAAAATTGTATTTCCAGCCTATAACTTAATCTATAATTCCAGTCAGTTAAATCTTTAAAAGCTTAACCTAAATATTCACTCATACGTTGTTTTCAGGTAGATTTCTCATCCCAATCGCATTTTTTCCCATTGCGCAAAAACCAATCCTTTTTTTAAATCTACAAAAATTATGACAGAACTTATCTTTCTATAAACTCAAGTTTAAGGATTAAGGGACAAAAAATGATTTTTTCTACCTTTCTCTAAGTCACCTCAAACCTCAAGGAAAGAATTCTATTAGAAAAAGTTAGCGGGATCAACAGAACTCGGTCAGCAAACAAGTTTGAAAATCATTCAAGCATAGCAAAATCATGTTTACATCTTTCTTTTATTTCAATTTCTTTTTAAGCAAAAACCAGCTTGAATAGCGTTTGTTACTTCCTTTGTATTTCTCTTGTTTTTCCAAGAAAGTTGCTCAATGCCGATAACCACTCATTTTTTAGATTGGAAAGAGGTGATAAAAATGAATTATTCGCAATCTTCTTCTACAGATACGTATTTTCTAAGACTTTGGTAGAATAACATACGTAATACTATTGTCTAACGAGAGAAAAGATCTAATAAAATCCGAACTGATAATTGAGAAAAGAAAAAAGGCACAAAAGAAAAAAGTTTTTGCTTTGAGTTGCATTCCCTAATTCACTTTCGTAGTTGACCTTATTACGGGAAAATAAGTTATAAAAATGTATGTCAAAAACTTTCTGATCAAATCTTTCTCTTAATTTCAACTGAAAACAAAGTAATTTCTCTCAAAATTGACTTTCCTTCCTAAGAAACCCCAGAGTTTTGTTTTTCATTCGGTTATTGTAGTAAGCTGTATTTATCTGAAACTTGTGAGTGAATAATTTGGCATATAATTACCGCTTGAAACGTTGCATGAGCCTTGTTACGTCGTGTATTATATTTCCCCGTCAGAAATATTCATCTCGAAGCAATTCCGCTCGCTAAACGCCGTAGTTTCCTAACTAGTAAGTATTTTAATATTATGCAATCCATTACATAACACACTTTTACAAAAACAAGTGAATAAACATAACGATCCACAATTCCGTTAAACTTTATGTGATCTGCATTTTGCACACTTTTCTCTACCCCTCCTTTCTTACTTTGTAATTGAACAGGAAAAAAACAATTCCAAGTCAAGCCCTAGTCACTCTTGTCAACTCCAAAGTACTTTTTCTTTCTCGTGTTTTTGAAGTTTTGGTGAAATGGAACAAGGAAAAAAGTAAACATTTCACTCACACTCGGATAGAAAAACAAGTTTTAACATTCACAATATAAAATATAAATATTTTTAAGAAAATGGTAAGTTGGTCACGTAAATAGTTTGGGCAGTGGCTTTGTGTCGTTCCTTTCCCCACCACCTTCATTACTACTTCCCTTGTATATCATATCACGTCATAACTTACTAAATTCAAATTTTCATTTCCCGCCATTCTTCCAATTGGTCGAGAGAGTTTTTTCTGGAAATCGTAAGAGACGCCAATAAATTAAAATCTTTTCTATCAGGTGATTTGCATTAGCTGGCCACAGTAAGGTTTCTAAAAATCAAAATACTTTTTCAAATAAAAAAACTCGGTGATGTTTTCTTATCAAGAACAAGATTTTTACAACTTGTTGGAAGATAAAAATGCAGAAAAGTTTTTATTCGGAGGCTACTGCAGCATTGTAGCTACACTAAAAATTAATTAACCTTGAGGGTCTCTGTTTTCGTTGACCGGAAATGAGAAAACTAGGTCATTCTTTATAAATACAGGGTCGACGTACGAATAAAACCATTGCGGATTTTAAGAATAAAAATAGAAAGAAACTGTTCAATGTATAAAACTTTATTTTTCGTTGGAAAACAAAGTGAGAAAGTAAGTGTTTAACTTTCTTATTTACACTTTCTCTTAGAAATAAGCCACCGAGTTTGTCTTTTCCAATGTTTAAAGAGCTTTTCCAATCATTCCCGTGTTTATTCATCAGTTTACTGCCCCCTCTTTCCAATTTTGTCAAAAGTCGCAAATAATACTTGAATATGTTAAAAGCGGGAATTTAAAAAAAATTCAATCTTTAACTTCCTTTAATTTTTCCATTGAAAAGTACCTAAAACAGGTCATTTGATGGAAAAGGACATTTTTTAAACCTTCCCGTATGTGGCTTAAGAGTATTCTCAAGGAGAAAGCAGGATGTGGGCATTGTTGGAGGTGGCAGTCCTTGTGTAAAACTTGATAGGGATCTTCAATCTTGGGTCAATTTATTTTACAAAATGGATGTGAGTTTAACTCTTCCATTTTCTCAAAGTGGAAAAGGAAGAAAGTACATTTTATAGCCGGAATATGTTCCTTTCCGTCTCTTTCTACTTCAGTATTCCAGAGGGACGAAATGGGAAAAGGTTTCTTGAGGGTTTCTTAGGGATTTATGAATAGGCCAAATAGCAAACTTTATTCAACGCTCTTTTTTTATCCCACTCTTCCAATACTTTCAATTTCTTTCTCTCTACCACACACTCCTCCTTTTCCAGTGGCGGGACCAGCTTATAAAAAATAGTTAATCTTGAGAAAATAATTTCCAAAAAATACGCTCAAGTAACATTTTTCATCTTCTCCATCCACTTCAACGAGTTTATAACGGACGATGAAAAAACACGGGATTGAAAAGGAGGCGTACATAATACATTTTTTAATACGTGGTTTATTTTATTCTTCGACAAAGTAAATCTTCTTCAAAGGATTTGATTTCATTTGAGGAGTAAGTCTCCTCCAAAATGGAGGTTTTCTATTGTAGATCTCATGACAAAGCTGTAGTTTTATTTCATCTATCCTCATAAAGAGGAAAAAATCTCGTCCATCTATTGTCGTCAAGTGTAATCGGAACAGACAAAAAAGTGAAGATCGAAGTATAATGCTTTTATCATCATCATCTTAGGATTTACATTTTACTAGAAACCTATGCAAAGTTGGGGATAATATTGGAGGAAATGGAGGGAGTGAGAGAGGAAAACGCAGAGATTGAAGTTTAAGTAAAATGTCTCCTAGAGAAAGAGTGTCATTCCTTCCTCCCTCATTATCTAACCACCATTGAATGATTAATGACTCTCTCACAGCCTTCATCACTTCCAATCATTCTTCACATCCATCTCAACCTCATTTTCTCTTCATCTCGGAGAAAAACAGAAAAAGGAAAGCAAAAAGAAGAAAAGGGAACACAATATTGTGTGTTCTTCTATTCAATGAGTGGTGATGATGATGATTTTGCTGGTGTTTTCTCTTCTATTTATAAATTTTTCTTTTGAAAAGTAAATACGTGCTTCTGTTTCACATTATCCTTGTCATTATTGCCCTTGTCGACATCTTCTTTTTTCATTTTAAAGAGTGGCTGTGTAACCTGCACTCTATGAATAAATCATTGAGATTGCTCGCACAAGAGAAAGGACTAATATCCGGGAAAATAATAAAATTATAAAAGCATTGTGTTCTAAATTGTAAATTCCAAAATCTTATAAAACTCGTCATTTTATTGAATTCATGAAAAAGCCAATATTCAATTATTTTCTTAATGTAATCTTTAACAAAGCCTTGAATTAAAAGACTACAATTTGACCAGGCATTGTCCTTTTTCATATTTTAATTCGTAAAATGACAAACCCTTCGGGACATTTGAAATGATTTCTTCCACAAGCACCGCATTTTCCAAAAAATTCATTTTATTTTAAATTGAAATAGCTTTTCCCTATCAAAGCACTGCGATTGTCCATGGCACTGGCAAGATATTTAATTCACTACGCACATTTTCCCCTATTCATTTATTTAAACCTTCTCATATCAAATTGGAAGTATTCAAAATAAAAGGAGAATTTTAATGAGTTCGGATAAAAAGCACTATGCAAAATTAAATGACAGGTTTGCCATTTCACCTTCTACGTATTACTTACCTTCACAGCTAGCCGTTTCTTTTTTCAAAAAGATGACACGGAATCGCTAAAAATTAATATTCATAACCCTTCAATTTATATTCCATGTCAAAAAAAAGTCGTGGGAGGTACTTAAAACTCAATCTTGTAACTAAAAAGGTTCTACGAACCTTTTCCTCTTACCTAAGATATGATGACCAGCTTGATTTTTTACGTCATCCTCCTCCACCTTGATCAATATCCAATTCTGCCTCTTAAACGAAATCTACACTCCTACGGCAATTATTAAACTCTTTTTTGCATTTAAAACTTGATAAAGATAGTGATCTGTTTCAGTATTCATTTCCTAACGTAATTTTCTCCGTATTTATGTCTCTTGTATTACATAACATACGCTAACTCCTTCCTTCCATCTCCCATCCCAATTTAGTAAAATCAGATAAGAAAGTTTTTTAAAAAACGGGCTCCAAAGCATTAATATTCCATGAGTGCTACTTCATCATGAAAATTTTTCCCATTAGACTCATAAACATGATCTTTTAGAGGGTTAGCAGAAGAGAGAGGCGTCCTTGTTAGAAACTTGTTAGGGAAAAGTAGAGAAAATGAAGCTTTAGATAGCTTCCTGCATTTTATAAAAAACTTTCTCCTTCCTCATCATCTCACACACTTTCCACATCCAGACGGAGAGGCAGATTACTTTATTTCTAAAAAATGTAGAAAAAAGGTGGGCGGATCAAAAGTTGGTCCAGACAGAAGGACAGGATTTTGAAACAAATTTAAGGAAATAAAATTTTCATAAAATATCCGTCGGAGATCAACAGCGTTTCTGCTCATTAGGACAAGGAAAGTGATTATCCTAGACCGTTTGCATATTTCATGTAGAAATAGAGAAAGCATAGCGTCTCGAGTCCAGAAGAGGCGGTTAAAAACATTGCGTAATATTTAACTCGTACAAAAACTTATGGAGGCCTTGCCCTAGCACGATTAGACTGCAGTGCAGAGCGCATAACATAAAAAGGATGCAGATGACTCTGACATGAGAGACTCGGGTTAAAAACAATAAAAAATTCAGCTTAAATCGGAAGTCAAGAAAGCGACAGAAAAAGGCATTCCAGCATACTCTTCATAATCATCATCATCCGCATAATTTCCAGCTTTTCAAAAGGCAAGCAGCATGTGGCCAATTTTTTCAGTATTCATTCCTAGTAAAAAAGCCAGCTTTTGTAATAATAGGTGAGAAAAAGGAGCTATTGAGTAGAAGAAAAGGTTTTTGAACGTTCTTTTTCTATGTAAATACTGCAATGTTAGCATAATATGGAGGAAATACGGAGGAAAATGCAGCTGGGTTTTCAAAGAGAATGAAACTTCTCAGGCAAACAATAATCCTTGGTAAATACGCGGAGTTTAATAGAAAAATGGAATGCCTACACTGCACGCTATTTTACTTCTACAGCGCCAGTGGAGTGGCGGACTGCAACTTCCTTTTGATGACGAAATGATAGTGAAAAGCAATTTAAAATTGAAGGTCATGAAACCCTGAGGAGAGAAGAAGAGCTGCAGAAGAAAATTCTCTGGAGTTAGTAAAAAGCTAACAAAACACAATATTTCACTTTTATCATCATCATCATAAAAAAACTTACATAATAGCTGCTTTCTCTTCCCGTTCTAATGCACTGGGAAATACTATATATTACGTAAAATGGTTCAAAAATCTCAAATTATGTTGTTGGAAAATGAATATTATATAATAAATGGGGAGTTACAAATTATACTGGAGGAAAAGGGGAAAGTGTGCAATTAGATGGACTAGAGTGTGCTTTTTCAGCCAGACTGATAATAAACGGGCTTGTTAGAAAGGCGACTTTCAAGACGTTATCTCAATTTCCCTTTTTCTCAAAACAAACAAAGATTTTTAATAATATTTTGCCGAGGAAAAACTAAAGTAGTAAATATACAGTCAGCTGATCATGATTACATAAAAACAGGAAATAAAACTAAAAAAACTACTATTTACTTCTAGGCAGGCATTTCATATCGAAAAATTACCGAACTTATCGACAGCACTAACGGCCAAAACATCTAATCATTACAGTTATTAAATATTTTGCCAAAATTTTATACTAAGAAATAATTTTCCCAGTTAAATTCTAATAAAAAGTACGAAAGTAATCAAAGCGAGATTTTTCCACGTTATAAAATGTTCAAATATAAAAAAGATCGATAAGAGCCTTAACGGTCGGTCGTTACACCATGTCTATTTTATAGCTGCGTAAAACAACGCGTTCCTTTTTCATTTTGAAGATGTATTCCTTTTAAAGTTTTTATTAATAAAATTAAACAAAAAAGGAATTTATTACAAGTTCAAGTTTTACTCAAATTTCGCAAACTTTATTAGAGCTCTACCCAATCGTGAAATTAATTTCGAGTTTAAATTCCAATTTTAAACCCGGGTTAAAAACTGAGTATTCCTTAATAAAAACAACAGCTGCTATTCTACATGGCGGTTAATCCAAAACTTTCTTAACGAATAAAACATGCATAAACATGAACTACTGAGGAAAGACAAAATTTAGTTTCGCGAAATATGTCACAATAAATTCCAGTGTTATTAACCCAACAAAACTTAAAAACTGAGAATTCCAATTTAAAAGGAAAGGAAATTTTGCTGAATTTGATTGACACACTGTTCAGGATAAAATTGAGGAAAAACCATGTCAAAATAAGTTTTGTGGTGTCAACTCACTCTCAAAATCCACATCCAATCGGACTTTTGCAATATTTTTATTAAAATAAATAAACCTGGAACTGTGTCAAAACAAATATAAAACGTGACTTTATTTACCCCATTTGAATTGAAAGGAAGTGAAAATGGAGGGGAAGTGCATTTTTGTGCCATAAAATATGAACGTAGGAAGTGCTAAACCCTTTCTTATTATGTATGATCTTTGTGTTTGTCCATTTCCCAAAGCGGAAGTACCCCTTCAGCTTTTTCCAAGCTTTTGTAAAGAATAAAAAAGAAAGTGGAACAAAACAGAATGAAGGTCTCTCACACCACTTTTCCTCATTAATTTATGTCAATTTGCTTTACTCCGGGAGTCACTGTTCTACAACCCTTTTTTCTTCTATTCCCAAATGAATCCTTCTTTTTTGATGATCTGAAGGTTGCACGAGAGCACCTGTAATTAGGTAAGAAAACAAGGAAAATCCCCTTTTTCTAATGTAAACAACGAGTTATTTTTTCTCTTTCTTTGATTTTCCCGCTCATTTTTTCTATTTTTCATACTAAACTACATTATTTACCGTGATTTTTGCTCATCATTACTAAAACACGAATGGAAAATCAACTAATTGCTGTCTCAGTTTTCACATTTCCAAAGAATCTAATATTTCCATTTTATTGTAATATGACCTTATAAACAAAGATTTTTAAAGATGGCGCTGTTTCCCTTCCACCACTATTTCTGATTTGTAGACACAAAAGAAATTTAAAACTTTCCTTCGTTTTTTTCCCTTTTTCCAAACACACTGACAAATGGGGTCGCTTAACAGAATGACTCGCAAGGGGGGTCATCCTTTTACTTCTTATTTTTTCCAGTTTCTCCGACCTTCCATCAGGGTTTTTTTATTCTTGGCAGTGAATCCCTTTCAGCTATTGACAATCTTCCTCCTCTCCATTCTATTTTCTAGAAAAAAGAGTGGGAAGATGGATTATTTTCCCTGTGAGGTGGATCAAATTGCAGAGGTTGAACTGGAAATCTCGTCCCAACCTCCACCATCAATTTCTTTCTGCTAATCATTTTCTTTACAAAGATACCTTCTTTTCAAGTTGACATTGCATTTTAGATGCAAAAGTTTTCTGAACGTTAGGATCCAGTAGACAATTCATATGATTCCGGTTCTTGAAGAAAATCACTGCAGGAAACAACTCACGGAGCAACTCACCAACATACAATGATGATATGTCAACGACACAAAAATAAGCTTGTCAGACTCTCTATTTTCTACGGAAATGCACAGAAAGAATTTTTATGCTTTATACAAACTATTCATTGGAAAAACTTTAAAAAGAGCAGAGAGTGGTATTTGGAGCATAAGAAAGTATTCGCTACGATGATAGACCTATTTTTCTTCAATATCTTTAAGAATTTCTTCGGTTATTGCAGTTTGAACAAGTCAACATAATATGAAAATACGTTCTCACATAAAAACGACTTTTTTTCTCCGACATGAAAAAGCAGAGTAAGACGATCAGGAAATTGGATCACATCGTTCCCTTTCCTCTGTTTGTTTTCTTCTTTCCGCAAAGTTTTTATTTTACCCTTTTTCCCTTCTTCATCATCCTCCCAGTCATCTCATGATTCAACACTGTACGAATATTGATCTTGTTTGGGAGGGAAACTATGACGATATATAGATTTAAATTTAAAAACCCTTTTGAAAACTTTTCTTAAAACTAACAAACCATTTGAATTTGAAGTAGTTAGTAGTGAAGTTATTTATCTTTTTAGTAATAATTGGCAAATATTTAAGGTTCAATATGCCACTGCGATGCAATTTTGCCCAATTTAATAGAGAAAATTGGATGTCGATATAACCTGGAAAATTTAAATATCAGGATTATACTTAAATATTCAATTTAAAAGAATTTTTAGCGAATTCAGAAATTTTTAAACGTTATCTCTTTTTTGAAGAAGATAACTTGTTTTTTGGCGCTGCTTACTTCACTTTGAAAAAGATTCTTTGAAAAAAAGATGACTAACTTGCCACAAAGTATCGCTACATTACCTTTTTTCTAGGTAAGCCTAGTAATACCCTTGGGTTTATAAAGGGCTGAAAATGAGCCGGAAGAATAATTTTGTTGGGGCGATTTCAATTTTATCCTCCACTCCCTCTCCCTATTTTTTCCAGAATTGTAAATGAAAGCTGAACACAGACACACGCCTTCCTACAATCAGTTTTCTGTGTGGGTTTACGGGGAAATGAGCGGATTTGCGGGATTCTTGTCAGAAAGAAAGCAATTGAAGTAAAATGTCCTTTTTTATCCAAAGTCTTTAAGGATAATAACAAAAACGAGATTTTCTCAAGAATATGATGAGTATTTTTAGCCGCTCTAATGACGCATCATCGTAGAATTTAAGCTGCGTGTGCAGATATTTTCTAACTAAAGCTTAAAATAAATAAGAACTTGACACTTTTCTTATTTTACACAACATAAAAAAATCTTTTTTTCATTCTTTCCCACTAAAACTAAACTGTGTGGGCATTTACGTTGAAAAAAATACATTTTTTGGTCTATTTTTAGAAGGGCATAAAAGTAAAAATTGTGTATCTCAGGTGTACATTTTAGTTTTTTTTTCGTGTCCATGTCTAAGCTTTTACTATGACATTTGTACTTGAAAGTCGTAAACTGATTTCTATCTCTTTTCCGTAATAAAAACATGTAGAGCAGGGTCTCAAACCTCTCGTAAAGTTTACCACCACGTGCAATACAAAATTAACCGTCACGCGTCCAGCTTTATAAAAAGTAGAAAGTTGTGCAATCATTAAAAAAGAAAACTGGTTTTATGACAAACGGAGATTTAAAAATGATTATGTCGATAAATTGAAAAAATCCAGGACTTTTACGGAATCAACTTAACTAATGAACTTATTAAAATCATTTTGTATTGCTTGCTCAGGAAAAAAGAATACCTCGTTCCGGACAGGTTTGTAAAAAATGCATTTATATGGAGTCTGGAAAGAAACATTTCCCATTTTAGTATGAAAAAGGTAGTATCGCAGGTTTGTATAGACTTGATTAGACCAACGCATCTCATTTTCCTGAGTCAGCAACCTAATTTGAATATTCATAACTTTAAAAATTTAAAATTCGGAGAACTTTTAATTTTTTATTTATTCAACCAAGAACATAGCTTTTGCAAAGAAAGCTGACCTGATTGCATTTTAATGATTTGTTTACCAAAGCAAAAAAAGTTTTTCACTTTCTCCTGAAAAGGTCTAATTTATTCATGCACGTCTCACGTCTGTAAGGAAAAAAGCACTCTGTCATATTCTATTGTAAATAAAATTAGATAATAGTTTGTAAAAACAAAGAAAGCAAACAAGAATTCATTGTTTCCTTGTGTGAAAAATCCTCTTTTGGAGAAAACAATGAGCTTTTCTTTTCCAAATTTCAAATAGAATTCAAGAAAGTGAAGTTTTTGAGTTGTTTTTAAACCCAAATAAGCTTTCACGTACACACATTTTAAACTTTCCATTGTCTCCTTCTATTCATTTATCCTATCAACCGATAATAATATTTCAAGAAATGTTTTTCCATCTTCCTCCTGTCACACTAGAAAATATTTTCTACAAAACGTGACAGCCTGAAAGTATGAAAAGAAGAGCGAAATTAGCATAATTGTAGTTGACGAGGGGGGATTATTTTTCGAAATTTATAACATATCAGATTTTGATCCCATTACAAACTATTGTGATTTTGAAGTAAACGGGTCGCGACTTTTCCAAAGGGAAACAAAAAACTGACAAGGAAACTCTTCCAAATATCATCATCATCACAATCATGACAGATCTTTTGTTTTTCCCTTGTGCTTTCCTAATATTTTAGGATTCTCATGTAAGAAACTTTTTAGATTTCATACGCAAAATCTGAGAAAATAATTTTTTTAAAACCTGAGAACTTATTTTAAGCTCGTATTACACCTTAAGTAAAAATTTTAGAAAATAAGAAACCATCGATCCCTTACGTGTGTGGGTTTATGCACATAAAAACCCTAGAAAAATACTTTTTATATTCGTCGTACAAAAAGTTTTTAAAAAACTGAGGGAAAAAAGAGTTTTAAAACTTTTCCCGTGAAAGCCACATTTATCAAACGCTCATTCAATTGAACACTTTTTTACAGAAAACCTCTCTCTGAATAGACATTTCATTGGTACAACTCTCAGAAAATAGAGAGGAAAAGAGAAAGCAAAAATAACCCAAAGAACATGAATAAAACACTTTTTTCTAGTTTTCGCTAAATATTTTTTACAAAATGACTTTCTGTTACAAAGATAAGATGATGAACAAGAAAAAACCTATTTTTTATACAAAAAGATTTTTTGCTTTGTGCGGATACATTGCTGAAAATGACGTAATGTACTCAGGTAGTCTTCAAAGTCTACATTAATAATTTTGTCCAAAAATAGCTAACTCAATCTCTTGCTAAAAATAGAGGGAGAAAACTTGCAAAAAATAAAGAAACTTGTTAAAAAATTTACCACTTAAACAAACCTGTGGTTCTCTTTTCTCGGGCAGTGACTTCAAAGAGAAAAATAATTGCAAAATTGCAGAGAGAATCAGGTGGGAGTAGATTTTTGAATTAAATCCTGAAATAGAAGTTGATTTTTAGCAAAACACGTATCCACAGACAATGATTCGTTGAAATCTTAAATTTCCTAAAAAAAGGAGGTAACACTTTGTCATAAGATAGGAGCATCTTCATAAAATATTCATAATTTAATCTTATTTTGGAATTGAAAGGAAAGCTCATTTTTTACCCAACCAATTTATCACCCAGATCACAAAAGTTAATCAAAATCAACCTTGTTAAAAATCCCGCGTAAGCAAGTTTTGGGGTAAAGTGCAAAAAGAGCAATGAATGAAAAGGGAAACATAAATCGTAAAAATAGCCTTTTTAACAATTTATATTTTCTAATCAAACAATTGTTGAGAAGAATTGTTAGATAATATTGTATTTTGTACATTTTTCTATTTACGATTTTCCTAAAAACTCGTTTTATTATACGCAACATTTGCAATTTGTCGTAGGAAAGCGGTTCCCAAAAAAAAGAGAAAGCATTTCATTTTGTAGTCTCATCCGTGTGGTTTTACGACCCAATTCATTTCTTTTTGTTCTTTTCATTTGAAGGTGAGAATAGAAGAAACACGAAACAAAAAACTTTTTCCACTTTTCCCAACAAATTTATGTTATTTTTACAGCTCTCAAGTATTTCATAGCTTTTCCCTGCTCTCCAGTATTTTATCTGAGAAAAAGGATACGCACTTATGAATGTAATAGGATTTTTCCCTTTATTGGATTATTGACAATGTGATATAATACGCGCAAATAAAATATACATGCATTATTGAACCACTCTTCTCACTTCCTGCCTTTTCATCTCTTTTAGCTTTTTACCAATTTAAAATATTGCTGAACGCATATGTGTAGAGACGTTGCAGGTTGCAACAACAGAAATGGAACCATTTCTCAAACAACATCTCAGCTTGTATTTCAAAGAGGAATTGACAAGTTAAACTTATTACTTTATACGCACGTGCTTCTAACTTTTGTATCTTTTTACATTCAACATTTTTCTATGAATATCAAACAATTTTCACCTTTTCCGGAAAGGAAACAAGTTTAAAATTCCTGCCCGAGGCTTTCTTGTTTCACGGGAAAATGCAGATTTTCTAATTTTTAAGTTTCATAAACGCTGTTCAAATACAAAAACCAGTCAAATAAAGCAATCTCAAATAGGATTTCCTTCAGTGAAACAATCTCTGTATTACAGGGAAAAAAGTAAATGGAATTGATCTAATGGAAGAAGTGTCAGAAACAATTAGATTCAATTAGGAAACCCAATTGTTGGCTATTCCATTTGGTGATTCACGAAATCCTTAGTATTATCTACCCACTCCATTCTAACCTTTCTCCCATCACTCACATACTTCCTGGTTTGACGAGGAAATACGCTTATCCCTGACTTTTGAATCCCCCAAGTCATTTACACTGGAGGGCAAAAATAGATATGAAATTTAATCTACTAATAATCTCTGATACATTTGCCCCTCATATCTATTCGATAAGGAGTCCCCTCCGATTAGAAATGTGCTGATACAACACCAATCATATTTTTTCTATTAATCTCCAAATCTTTCTCTATCTCTGAAAAGAAAAAGCTCAGCTTTTTTCAATGATTTAATGAACGTTTCATTTCAGTCTTTTTATCCCCCTCTGGAAAATTGTGCAATGAAAAACGTTACATATTAAAATATTGATGACATTTCACATCACATTCCTAACGAAGTTATATTTTTCTTATTTTAGCTTACAAACGACAATTCTTGGAATTTTCCATGTCAATTTAATGCTTTGAGATTTAACGAGGATAAAATCCTGCTTGCTCAGAATTTATCACTTTGGCAAAAACTGAAATTCATTAAAACATTATTTAACTTTACTTCAGCGCAGTCATTAAATATTTTCCCAGTAAACTCCCTCATTAATTTTCTTTTTACGTAAATAATTTAAAGGTGAAAAGCGCAAATATTCATTATTTTATTGTTATTGACTCAAAACTAGCAAAATAATATAAATTATTAACTCTGATAACTGGATTACGTGAAATTCAAAAGGAACTTTAGCTTTAATCATGTAAATATTACTAGATTGAAAACAATTCTTGAAAATTTAAACATTAAGAGAAACAATTACCATAAAAATTCCTTTCCATTCCGTTCATTAACGTCAGCTTGAATTACAGTTTTAATTAAATACATCCTTTTCCCTTTCATTTTGAAAGAATCAAACTAGCTCACTCACTAAAATAGCCCAATCACCTAAAATGTTTTAAACGAGGTCGTAAACACTTTCTGCATGACGTTTTAATTCTATTTTTGCACAAATAAACTCTTTTATTTTGCTCATTATAACCGTTAAAATAAACAAATGCATCAACAATGTTATGCTCGCAATTATGGCAGTTTCATAAGATTTTAAAGTTTAGTTAGATTCCCTTGTTTTCCACGAACCTTTTGCCTCCTATTTTCTCCAAGAAGGACAAAAATTGACTTTTAAGGGATATGAAAAAGGAGAGAAAAATAATTATGGGAACCAATCGTCAAAACAGAAATAAAGAATCTACTTTTTGCTTATCTTTAATAGCCCCATTTAATATTCTCTCCTTGTTTGACTACGAGCGGGATTTTTAAATAGTAGTGAAGTACTTCAACTAAAACATATTGCGCTCATTCATTTTTTCCCAATTTTTCGATTTTAAGGGGAAAAAGGCAGTGATTCTCTCTTGATTTGTTCCGTAAGGAAACCTCTGCAGAGAATGGAGAGAGAAATGGGAGAAATTCTGAATGTCTTTCTTTTTTGGCGTATATGGAGTTATTATTGTCATTAATACTAATGGTTCCGTTCAGATTTCCCATCAGTTTCGTGTTAAGGACTGCCATTAGTCTGAATGCTTTATTTTTCTCTCCATTTTCCTAAGGAAAGTCGTTGAATCTTGAGCATAAAATAGTAACATGGAAAGCATTCTTAACCTGTGTACGAGTGTGTTTTATAAAGATATTTTACGGAACAAGGAAAAAAGCAAAAACATTTTCCTTTAAGATGGGACATCATCATCGATTCTATTATTTTCCTCTCTTCCTATGTCCTCCACACTAACTCTCTAAAAGAAGGAAAAGGAGGGAAAGTCGCTTTTCTACATTTTCTCTACATTTTATGATGATCAACTTGCATTAATGAAATTCCAAAGAAATTCACCACCACCGCCTCAATCATCATCATCAAGATCCTGTTCCCTTCCAGGGTTTCCTTCCTTTTCCTGCACCTCTCTTCTGATTGATGTTGTTGATGAGGACGAGGATGATGAAATATAGTTTATTCTCTAATAAAAGTGAAGATGAGGAGGTTTACATGTCGCATAAAGTCGCAAGACGGTGCTGGCTCAGGAAAAACGGGTAGTTCCTGAATAGATCTAGACAATCATCTTCAACGAGATTGAATAAGAGATAAGTCAACGAGAGTTACCTGCTTTTTATAAAATGACCTATCCCTTTTTCCGGAGCACTTCAGAATTTATCTTTTAAAAGGAAATAAGAGAGAGGAATAGCTTCTAGAATTCTTTTGAAACAGCATCCTCCTTTACAATTTGCCTTGATCGTCGGATCTCCTTTCGTTTCATCTTTATTTTCTGAAGGACTCTGTGAAAAGAAATAGGAAGACTTGAAGATATTTTGTTATTTCCTAATCCTTGCGTCATCACATCAACATAACTTTGACTGACATCAGTCAAAAATTCATTTTATTTGAAATTATCCACTTCTTTTATCTCCTTTTCCCCGTAATGGCAAATAAGTTTTTTCCCGCTTTTTTCAGAAAGTATTTCTTCAATTCGTCGTTTTTGTAAAACTGTCAGAAAGGGAAAAGTAAATCCTTATCGTATCAAAATCAAAGTCAAATTGGGGTCTATTCAACTTGTCATTTTTAAAGATTACGTGAAGATTTCTTTAATTCTTTCAAAATGGGAGATGACGTAAAACCGTACAAAATCAGTCTTTGATCAAAACTCTTTCCTGTTTTGTTTTCACTAGAAAATTCAGGTAAGAACCCCTTAAATTGCTTCAATTTGTAATTTTCCACTATGATCCCATTAAAAAATTACATTTCACAAAGCAAATAAAAAGTTCAAAAACATTTTGACCTTTGCCAGAGCAACATTCAAGAGAAACAAGTTGGGTGGAGTCGAAACAACTCTAAAAAAATTCTTATTGGACTTAATCACGTTAGAAAGTGAATGATGGACAAGAGGGAAACTCGCTCTTTTGTCTACTTAACGAAACATTTTCTTTTAATGCTTCTAAGCACGAAATAAAAAATCTTTTCGTGTTAAATTTTCTTTTTGTTTAGATCAACTTACAAGTTTTGATTACAAAATGCGGTAACAGGAGCTTTTTTATTCATTCTTTTAAAGTGAAAGTCAAACCATTTATTAAAAGATTTCTTTACAAATTATATTCCATTTTTCCCTTCCCACCACCTACACGTTATCCATTATCTTGATGATTATACTTTCATTAAGTGTAGATCTGCAAAGGTAAAAAAACCCTATTACTTTACAAGAGTTACCCTCACAAGTATTACTAAAAGGAAGTGCGTTTTATTGCACTGATCGCACATTATATTTGCTTTATTACACACTCCTTTACTCCAAGCTACGTTAATATCCAAAGTCAAAAACTTTTCGGAGGGGAATTTTTCCCTATTTTCTCTAATATTTTATTGTGCGTACACGAAGCAAAAAATGCAGTTGAATGTGCATGTGCATTTCTAAACAGCTATTCATATGGAAAGTAGTGGGGGGAGTACAGCACGAGCTGATCATTTTCCTGCAAAAAAATTCCCCTTCTCTTCCGGATTCACAAAATTGGATGACAAAGGAGAAAGTGGATTTTTGGGTGTTGGCATTTAAAAAAATTAAAATCTGAGCATGCAAAGCATTACAAGCTCGTGCAATTTCGTTGAAAATTAACACTGCAGCTTTCCTCTTTACAAAGCTTTGTTTTTAACGACTAATCTTGTTTTACATAAGACAGGAAGATACTTAGATTGTTTGGTCGTTACGAAGATTTACATTTGGTGGAAAACAAACACAAATTGGAATTCTCCATTTGAGCTGACCTTCGGAAAGCCCATTTTGTTCTGTTTTTATTGTTATTATTTGATGCAGCAGAGCAAAGGGAATTCAAAATTAAAACGGAAGTTCAAAGTTTCTAATAAAAACCGTTATTGTCATGAAAATAGCCAAAAACTCCAGCTTTACTCTTTCCCACCGCATTTGAAAAACCGGCCAGAGCCTATCATTACCTCGTCTGGGCTTCCATTTCCTCTCGTTAGTTTTCTCTCATTTGCATAACGGCAAATAACAAGCCAAACTTTAAACCGCATTTAACCCTTACCATGCGTATTTTGTGTATTTAAAAAACAATAACAATTGCCGCGTCTCCCAACGCAATTTTTTACAGAGGAAATGGTCCACCGCAGCCATTTTTTAAAAGAGCGTCATCATCATGAAAAAAGGAAACGTCCTTCACGATTATATCCTCAGCAAAAACAACTTTTAACGGCCGTTATCATCGTGAAGGTTAAAAGCAAAAAGGCCGCCATTTAAATCCTCATGCCCAGCAATTTTATAGATTTCAATCTAAAAGTCACAAAACCTCATAAATTCTCCCCATTCATGCCCTTTTAACTTAAAAACTGCACTTTTTTTAAAGAAAAACGAGGATATTAAATAAAAATTGCAAACCCATTCCTCCCTGAAATCGTTTTATTCTCAGTGCAACAAGGCATGCCACCAGCTGAAGCGTGTCCTCCAAAAGGACCTTCTTCCTCTGAGTTAATACTGAAAGCTGAAAAACGAGCATTTTTTCCTAAACGCATAATAAATACAAATTTTACTTTCCAGTTTGAAGAAGCTTTTGAATAGCGGATTATCAAAGTACACAAAAGATTTCATGCTTTACTTACTTTATTTCTTTCACCGCACACAGCAAAAGCGTGATTCATTCACTTCCTCCTCGTGTGTGTTGCTCTTGCTAAGCCGCTCTTCCCTTCCACCGCTTTTGTTCCGAGTTTTACATATTTATGTAATGGTGATGAAACAAGCTCAAAACCACACGAGACTATAATTTTCTCTTTTTACTTACGTTTGTCAACAGAAATACAAATCATAAAATGGATTGTCGTCGTCGTATTCATCAAAACGCAGTTTGTTTCATAATCATTGATATTCTATAGCACAATTTTAATTACACAAAAAATGAGAAAAAATTGATAAAAACAAGTCCTTGAAAGATTAGTGAATTGCGAAAACTGTGTTCAAAATTGCAAGTTATGAAAGTACTTTAATCTAGATCGTTAAGAAAATTACGATTTTGTCAAATTGCTCCTTTCAAAAAATATTTCTGTAGAAATGCGTAGTTTTTGAATTGCTAAAATGACTGTTTTCATTCTCATAAATTTTAATTGCTGTGGTTGATTAATAATTAATTTTTGTTTGTCATGCGAAACCAAAATCAATAGCACCTACTTACTCAAGGACACAAGAAAATGTTTGATGAAACGAGTTGATTTCTGTTTTGTAACAAAGGTCAAGAACTCTCCAATTATGAAACAATCTAAATGTAAATCACTTTGTTGATTTTGCCTCCGGAGAGCTTCTACGAATTCGATAAAAGATGTTTTCTCTAGAAAAAATCCAAAAAATATGATTGACAAGTCAATATTGGTATTGAAGAACCCTTCAACGTTTTTAATTACTTTTTCATTATACCCTCCTGAAAAAGAATTTTCACAGAAGTGAACAAAAACTCTTGAAATTCTGTAGTTTTTCACAAAACCTGTAAAGTTTAAAATAGACCGTTAATTTGCTTGTTTTAATTTTTAAACTTTATATAAACACTTAAAAAATTACAAGAGCCACATGGACTCACTCTGATTGTTAAATAAAATGTACAACTTTCCTCGTAAATCCTAGGGATGTCAAACAGTTATTACGAAATCAGTTATTTTTAACGGTTACGGTAAAATCAATTTATCTAAATGTTGTAAAAACTACGTTGCATGGTTTAATAGCATAAGGTAAAGGTATTACAATATTAAAAAATTAAGGAGATATAACCGGTTAACGGTTAATCATGACCGCATCGAGGTTGAATCCCTGTGTGAACAAAAGTTAAATAAGTAAACAATAGGTTTAAAATATTTAAGCAATCAACACAATTCTCGTCAACAAGAAAAACGTTTTTGTAACAATTCTTTCCTATTATCTCAACAGTTCTAGCCAGCATGTGAGCGCCTATTAAGTTGAATAACATTTTTTAAATTGGGGCTCCCGAGAGAGAAATAGTTAAAGTTGAAATACACGCACCAATTCTTTTTTTAACACCAAACAAAACCCACACAAAAGGAGAAAGAGAGAGTGGGACATAAAATTGCTTTTTCGGACTGGCCATTATCAAGGAAAAACTAGTAATTACTCAACCATTGCTAATCTGTTATTAAATCCATAAAATGCCGAGCACGACTCAGATTTTACCACCATTGCCAAAATCCTTTTTTTGTTACAGTGACCTATTCTCTATCAAACAATGGTTACTATTTTCTACCGATAAGTCTTTAACAAGTTAGCCTAATTTTTACTTTGTACAAGAAATAAAAATAAATATGTTCAACTTTTTATGAAACACTTTTATTTTCCCATTAAAAATCTCAAAAACAGTGTTTTTAAAACACTGAAATAAATGTGTGTTTGCGGGGCGTGAAAAAATTAGCCCAGATTTTAAATAAAATCTTAAATATAATTTTAAAAACGGGGAATAATTAATCAGCTGTTAATTATTAAACAGTATTTAAATATTAGTTAAATCCAATCCAATTCTATCTTTTTCCCATCCTCAGCTGATTGCAGTAGAAATCACGAAATATTTTTTTCTTGAAAACTTAAATTCTTTGTATTGACGTAAACAAGCCTCGGAGTCAATGTAATTCTCCAGCAAACTCGTTGAGAAAATATTTTAGAAAAGCAAGCAATAAAAAAAGTGTTGGTTACACAAAGGTCGTTTCAAGTACAAGAACAACAACAAATATTTTTCTTAAATGTTACACGTTTATAAATTACCTGGCGTAACTTTTTCTTTATAACTTTATTCATTCTTTGAATTTAGTACGGAGAAAATATTTCCTCATGCAATCTTGTCATTACCAGCCTCCTTATAATGAGAAGTGGGATTTTAACCAATGTTTTCCCCACTTTCCCCCTTCTTTTTCCTTCTTTCACGTGCTAGTTCATTCGCTCCACTTTTCTATTAATTCACCTTGTAAGTATTTTTGTTTCCCTTTCTCAAGCTACTTTTTTCTCAAAACAACTTTCATAATCATGAGAACGCTCTAGCGCCGTCATTGTTTCTGCTTTTTCTTAGAAAACAAAACTCGTTTTAAATCACAGTCATTTTTTTAAAAAAAGAAATTATGTCAGTTCTCTGTGGATTCCTTTACGATTATTTCAATGATGTAACTTAAGTTATTTTTCATTATTTTCATTCACAGGGAAGTGTGGTTGGAATGGCTTGGCGTTTAGTTCGTCCTTGATGTGGATATTTATTCACGCCATGGCGCAACAGCGAATAACAGGTAGTACATGTAACCGCAGAATCAACATGAGTGAGATGTAGGTGGTGAAGAAAAACGGTTAAATGTGGGTTGTTGTGCAAAAAAACAAGAGAAAGGTTTGCCAATTTTGCAAGGGAAAACGTTATTATTGAATTGGAAGCAGCGCTCCTTAAAAACCGCGTGGGTTGAAGCGTTTTAAAAATGAATGGAAATTTTCTTCGTGTGCGCTAGTTTGTATGTTTTTAACAATCTTTTTATGCCTAATTTAAACCAGAATTATTTACTTATTTCAATGCAGTCATGCCTGGAAAGTTGATCAGTTACACTTCAATTCTTATCACTTCTTTTACACGTTGACAGCATTTTCGCTTCATTTGCTTGAATTTACACAAGAATGGTTTGAAATTAAAATTTTCCCGCCATTTCTTTCTCTTTAAATAATTCATTGTTTTTACCAAAACTTTGAGACTTAATAAAAGTCAAATTTTGTTTGGGAAATGTTGCAAAATAATTTTACAAAATTATTAAGAAAATATTTATTCTCAGGTGTGCTAGTTTCTTTTGTGTTTCCTATTCAGCTGCATTTAATAAATTGTGAAAATGTCAACTAAATCAATCATTTTCTTCCGGGAAATATGTACGTTGTTTTGATAATGTGACAGAAATTGAAAGAGCTCTTTTCTTCTTTAGCCCCGTTATTGCAATTAGTTAATGAAGTGTGCATTGAGAAGTCTGTATATTCACCAACATCGTTATCCAAATTCCTTTTAATCCCCCCGCCTTGTAAATAAAATTTCCAAGTTTCCTTTGAAGTTGCAAAATATCCAGGTCATTTAATAATGCGCATCCACCTGATAATATAATGACATTGCTTATCATTTTCCAACTGTCTATCACATTTCCTAAATTTTCTCTAGACTTTGCAATCTCTTAAATCAATGTCTAGCAATTTTCGCAGGCTTTCTACATATTTTATTCCATTCATACATATTTTCCAACAATAACAACAGAAAATCCTCGAGAAAGTCAGATAAGAAGGATGGCTGTCTGTTATACATTGATTAATAGTATGTAATGCTCTTATCCTCCTTTCACTCACTCTAAATACTCCTTACCTACATTCCATTACGCAAAAAAAAGCTGTAAAAAAGGGGAAAGACTATTTTCCACCCACTCTAAAGAAATTTCTGACTTGACAGACAATTTAAAATTGACAGGTGCTTACCTTGAAAAGTTAAAAAAGCAGGTTTTAACTCAGTTCATTTTGTATGCAAAAAACAAGGTTTTTTTTATTTTTCTTGACCTTTTTTTATTTAAAACGCATTCTTTTTTATTTACAAAGCTTTCCTAACTTTCACCTCAGCCACCAACAAGTCAACAGCGCTTTGCTGTCGACTAGCATCAGGAAAGTCTAAAGGTCCACTCCAGAAAACTCCGTATTGATCCAGCGCATTCCTATTCCGGGTGTAGAGGGCTTCTGCATTTTTTAAAATATACTCTCCAATGGCAGGGTCCCTTGTAGATTCAAAAAGCTCGCCTAAATTCCGCATAAAAATCCCCTTAAAACAAGCTGCATTCGGTCCGCAGTCAGGCTCACTTTCAAAACAGTTTTCTAAAAGGATTCCATAACGGTCGTTGTTATGAGTGGAGCCCATCACTGCATGGGCAATCCTTCTCGCCTCATCCAAGTAGGTTTCGTTTTGAGTGGCATTGTGCAGTTCCGCAAGGGCGCCGAGAATGATCCCTTGATTGTAGGTCCACGTTTCCTCCCCGTTATTCTCACAGTTACGTAATCCATCGTTAATTAAACCTTCTTCGTTGATCATCCCACTGGATTTAAACCAGTCCCAGAGGTTCTTTGCTTGATTTAAGTATTTTACATCTCCTTCAATTCGGTTGGCTAATTGCGCCGCTAGTTTAATATATTGCTCGTTGGTCACCGCGTTTTTATAAGTTCTTTCATCCGACCACCAAACACCTTAATAAAAATTAAATTGATAAGCCCTTATCAAAACAGCTTATCTTTTTAATATACTTACCACCACCACAAACATCGTCATGAAATTGATAACAGAAATCAGCGATAACGACAGCCATATCCAAATACTTTTGCTCGCCGGTAAGGTCATACGCTTTAATCCAAGCCAGTCCCCACCAAAGCGTGTCATCAACAGAACCGGAAGTAAAGTTAATATAATTCCATTCATTGACCCCTTTGTTAATTTCAAAAGTGTTGTTAATAACCTCCCTGTAAAGTTCACTTCCTGTAGCTAAATGATAATCAATCAAAGCCGTTAGGTCATTCGCGCTATTCCACCACCCCACCGTCCTCCAAAGCCCCGCCTTGAAGGCACCTTCTCTGGGCTCGTAGTACATCTGCAGAGAGGTCACAGCAGCATCCACCTTATTCCCCGCGGAAACATTTGACCTAGCCCAGTCCGTACAAGTTATAAAATTCGCTTCAGTGTACCTGGCACAGGCTCTCAACGCGCCAATTTCGTTTTCTTCGGGGTTGTCCACGTTAAACATATTTGTGGAGATTTCATGGCGTCCAGAGGGAACCCTGGTGGAGCCAAGGGGACCCTCGTTACTCCACTCACCATTGAACACCCTCTCAACCCAGGCTTCATCTGTTGCCTCTCCGTTTCGAATCTCGGCATAGCCCATGTTGTCTTCGTCTGAGATTCTCAAACAGATTCGGCGAATCCTCCCGCGGTAGTCAATGTTCACTCCAACGGGTTCCCTAACAGGTCCAGTGGCATCCCTTGCTTCCCTCCCGTCACAATAATTATTACAAACATTTTTGCAATTTGCCAGTGTGCAAAATGCAAGAAGTAAAAGTAAAAGCTTCATGGTAGCCGGATTTGTGGAAATGCCAATCTGTAACTAAATCAGTATCATAACCTTACCTGAGCATAAATACGATTTTAAAGTAGAAATTAAACACAATCTGACAAAAATGAAAATGATAACTTGACACTGTCAATCAACCAATCAACCAAATGACTTTATTACAATCAAACTATGAACCTTAATCCTATTAAGTTTTTCACGTGAATGAGTCCGTTTAGCAAATGACTGGAAAGTTTTAATTTTCCTGATTGAAAATCCATGTAATTAACTAGGATTATACAACTTGTCCATGTCAATAAAAAAGCCATCAGGACCAGTAGCAAGTCACGCTGTCATTAATCATTCAATGTCAAACCTTAGTTAACTGGTCGATATTTTTAAGCGCTTTACTCATTTTATTTTTAAACTAAGTAACCAGTTTTTAAATTTTAAATCATGATCTTAATTTAGAGTTGCATGTCCCTTCAATCTTTACTTCTTCGTCAGTAGTTTACATAAATGAGACGGAAAGACGGTACGAACTACTAAAATTGCTTCCAGCAGTGTTCAAAGCTCCTAAAATGAACTATTTTTAAGTTGACAGCAACGCAAAGGTTAATGAAAAGTGGATGTTCAAGCAATATTCACGCCATTCTTATAAAATCAATAAAAAATTTGCGTATTTTTTCTTCCTATGATATTCCTTTCTATTCTCTTATTCTCCTGCTTTACTGCTGTATCAAACTGTCACTGTATATATCCAAATAAACTATTCTTACTTTAAATAACTAATCACCATTTAAATTACCAATGAATAATTAATCAAAGCGTTGGTTTTGCCCAATATTTTCAATTTGCACATCCAAAACAGGAATTAATTATTAATTGCGCAAGAAAACTGTAAATAATTAATTCTTAGGTGGATTTTGCTTTGAAATTACTTATTATCCATCCTTTCCAAAACAATTTGGTCACCTTTCCTCTCACATGTACAGTAAAAGATTAATTATTTTGGACAGTGCGAAGAATATTGATCACGTAGAAAAGTTTGTATTTAAAATGAATAAAAGGCGGGAATCGATTTCTCCTCGGCTGTGTATTTAACGTAGAACTTCCGGAATACAAAGTTTAATTGAACTGACAAAAGCAACTCAACAAGGTTCATAGGAGAATAGATTTTCTTGTTGATAGAGCAACTTTCATTTGATATTTTTTTTCTTTCTCTACAAACGCATAATTACGTAAGCATTTATTCATTGTAAGTTTGAAAGTACTCAAAATAATTTGTATTTTTAACAAGAAACGCTTTTCCTTTTCGAGTTAAATTGAAAACTAAGAAGAGCTCACTCTCCCAATCCATTGTCACAGGAAGGGAAATAATTTGATTACAAAAAAGAATTGACGTCCTCATCCACTTTCTCGATCAATAATTTGATTTCCCTGATGAAATCCTCTATTTTAACTTTCTCTTTAACTTATGCACTTTAAAATCTCACTTTTCCCAACTTTTCTCAACTGCTTTATATTCTTCAGGAAAATAAGAAAGGTAAATAGAGTAAATTTCTTTGACTTCCGTGACTTTTTAAACTTGAACGTTTTCCTTTTTTATTCTTTATCAGCTCAATCTCTATGCAACTCTTACAAAATGTCCTTTTCCATACAACCCTTACAATTCTCTTTGAACTTTTTTTCCCAATTCAATTTTCAAAATCTTCAGCTTCCCCATTCTTTCTTAAAAAACGTTACTTTAAAAA
>JAANSO010000405.1:0-35421 GCA_036507315.1 Lepidocyrtus fimetarius
AAAAATGTCAGTTTTTTGTATTTGTCAGTATTTTTTCAGAAAATGACATACAGTAGTAGTTAAAAAACATTTTCTGACAAAACTGACAAATTGACAAGACAAGTTGTGTGTGTCATGACAGAGTGCAATCTCTAGAGTGTCTAGCCTGCTTCCAATGCCTACTTACGGACTAAGAAACGGCACTGTATCTCCGCTCTTCCCTGTGCTTTTTATCTATCATTTTTAGGTATATATCACCTATCATCGTCATATACCATGCTGCCAGTTCATTTGAATAGTGTACATCCCTGAGCTAAACACTTATGCAATTTGCTTAAGCAACAAAGCCTTGAAAACAATGCATTTTGATAAAATTCTTTGTTCTCAAAATTGCTTCATTGAATTAATATGATTTTCTTTGTCTTCCTCTTTACTCTCTGATTGTTATTGGTCTTTGTGGTTGTTCTTGGCATTGCAATTAAAATTCAAATATAATTGTCTACATTTTTATAGTAATCAGTATTAAGGAAATATCAGAAATGCCACAAGGTAAGAATAATGTTTTTAGGAATCTAGTTGGAGGCTTAAATGAGGGATAAAATACGAAATTTCTCAAATTCACACGTAATTTAATTTTCAGTGGGAAAATCGCTCTTTTTACCATTTCTATGAATTTTCCTTGTTGGAATGTTATGCTTGAAGCAGTTGGTATTTCGCATATTTAGGAACATGCAAGTTGACAATGCATATGATAACATTTTTGAAGAATTAGCTACAAGACAATTATTTGTGTTTAAAATCGTTTTATTGGTTTTATTCGATAAAATTTACACGCTCAAACATTTCTTGACTCGTTTCATTTAAATTTAAATGCACAATATTATATCTAACATAAGTAGATATACCATTTATAATTTACAAAAAAGATCAAAAACACCTTTTAACTCAATGAACTCCCATCTGGGTATCTCATTTCATCTAATATTCTAAACTTATTCTTCAACAATTACGTTTTCTAAGAATACATAATTCAACAACCATCACTTTACTACTGTTTGCCACATTTAACTGGCTTCTCTATCCTGCTACATCATTGTTTGTAGAACAAAACAATGCAATTTACATTTTGCATATAACTTAGCTCCGATAAAAATCAGTTCAAATTACATGCGTAATCAGTCAAACACGTAAATACCAGATTTACAAACTACAAACCAGGAATTCACGGATATTTTAAGGTACTTGTGGATCTATACATAATTTCTAGCCACATCTTTTCTCTCCAAAAACCTATTCTGTTAACCTATAATACCTATAACAGTATCGCAAAATAAATTGCAACAACGTTCCTTATCTTAATAAAAGTCTGAAATTTATGGTAAAGTAAATAAAGTGTAAGAGTTGTTTAAAGTAATATTTAAACTCATTTATCAGTCACATTTACTCTTAATTCGGCAACAACTGTCAACCGGTTTGTTAACTTTGAATCAATTTAAAAATAGAAATTAGGAAAAGAATTAAAGACTTTGGTTTTTATAATCAGCACGATATTCCAAGTTTAAATAATTTTGTCAATTAAACAAATTTCTTAATATTTTTATCAATAATTAAAACACTCAAATATTGCGTAATTACTTTCTACTAGACAGTTTTTACCTGCAAATACTGTGTATATTTAGCCTTATGTGTGTTTATCTTTTAACAGACAGACAGTTCAGTACAACATTGTAAGGGTGTGTAAAATTCGTTTGCAAAACGAACACCCCACACCAAAAGTTTTCAAATGTAAATGTACTAGCATATATAGTTAATTACACAAAAAAACGTATTACAAAGTGTGCGTAACGCGTACAATTAATGTAGTGAAAGGTTACTCTGTAGAGGGTATAAATCTATTGGAAACTAGAAGGGGATTTAAACAATATTGTAGGTTCTCATGTACATTATCTGCAGATATTACGAAATAATATTTTTTGACCTAGTAGCATACACTAATAGTCATTTTGGCCTGGAAATTGATTGTCCGTTAGAATTATAGGCTTATATGGTTAAATTAATTTTGACTATGTATTTTTTACTTTAAATTAAATTCATTAAGTCTGCCTCTTATTAAATTTAGCACAGTGCACCTTTGATTTAATATTTATACAAATTAATTTACTGCTTGTCTTATAAACAAAAATATACTATTTTCCTTCTACTAAAGCCCCTTAAAATCTCATTCGTGTTAAGAAATAATCTTAATCATTTAATTAACACTAAAACTTATATTAGTTATTAAACTATCTTAAAAATACAAAGCGTACAAACACAATAATGAACAAAGTTGTATTTTATAACAAAAAGGGAGGTAGATTCTGCATTTTTATGAGAGGGTTTATAAAGTCTTCTAATAATTAATTAATTGACTTGATTTTTAAAAGCGCATCGAAATATTTTTGTGCGAGTACAATTTGTGTTTGAAGGTTTATTTTTGTTCTGCTCATTTTGCATAGAACAAGAAAGCATTTTGTCTACCTTCTGGTATAAAAAGAGGCAGCTAAATCATAGTAAGAATACTTGACGTTTTACAGTCTCAAAAATAAACACGCAGAACAATTATGTCTTTTTCTTGATTTTTATCTTGGACATAAATGTTAATATAATTTAATTGGTACAAATTCACTACGACAGCAAAAAAAAAATGTTTATTTGAAAACTTGTTAAATCCCTGATATTAAGATATAATGTTTTTTTTACCATTGTTGATAAAAAATCTTTCAAGATATCTGAAGGAACAAAAGTTTGTAGTTTGGACTTGAATAAAAACCTGCATAATATTTCATATTTTACGACTAATATTTGTTTGATAAGGGTAATCCTAGAATTTCTATAAGTAATCTGAGCCAATACAGCCTCATTGTAAAGCTATTATTTGTTCTTAAAACTAATATCTACAATTAATTAACATGTTTTAAAATTTGTACAAAAAGATAAACAAGCGTTTTGATTCCTAAGGACCTACAGTCTTAAGGCGAAATCGTTCTTCATTTCTACAAATAGGATCCTTTTGGTAGTATAACTAGTCCATTATATAAGCATATATAATGTACTCATATTAATTATTCTATGTAATAACGGATCGTTATTTTTCATAGTTAATTATTGTTATATTTTTCTTAAAAACTAGTAATCAAGCGTATGTCGGCTTTCCCCTTGTAAGCTAGGATAAGCAGCTGACTGAACTGAGTTAGATGCGGTTATCCCAAATCCCACGATTTGAAAAAAATCAACATCATTACAAAAGAGGTAGTAAAGTTAGGTATGTATATCATAATAATAATTAGATTAAAATAAGAATTAAACGTATCTTTACGGTTTATAGAACAAAAATGGAAGAAATTGAAGAAGGAAGAAAACAACTTCGGGAATTGAAATTTGATGATACTGGCAATTTAATTACACTATTATACTACACGATAAGATTAAAATCTTTACCCGTTCTTGCCAAAATGTAATCATAATAATCAGCCTTGTCAATGAGTTGTGAAAGAGGGAGTTGTAAAAAATTTAACCTTTTTCTCGAATTGTTTAAATGTTATACACACATATTTTTACCATCATTCCAATGATGCATGTATATGTATTTACCGTTGATACGTTAATAAAATAACGCCGATTAAAATACAATTTTTGTTTTTCGAATTCCTCCCAATTACAATTTTGTGAACTCGTGAAAAACCCGGAAACATTTCAGATGACTAAATCTATAATAGAGAGACAGAATACTATTCAATGGACTAACCTAAAGAACAACATATTTCATGACTATTTCTAAGTTATCTTTTAAGGCTTCCAGTAGAGAAGTCTTTATAAGCGTTATTGATTTTGTTTTTTGTTGTGACACTAATTTCTATTTGCATGAGGTATATACCAATGACTGTTTAGCTGACCTAACAATAATGACGAAACTAGCTAGGTATGTACACAATGAAATATTCAATTATTTTGGACATCGTAAGGAACAAAATAAGTAAACGTAATTAACGGCAGCAAGTTCTTCAGAAGTGGATATCCGCGACGTCAGTAGGAGTCCCTGCTTCGCTTAACTCCTCCAACTTGTCCACAATTGATGTTATCATCGGGCTTTCACTACAATTTGACGAATTGACTGAGTTTGGAGCTAACCCCGGACAACTTTTGCCCGGGGCCCTGCAGTTTTCCTCCAACGTTACTTGAACTTTGATTCGGACTTGGTCTATGACTGAACGGAGCACATCCTGAAAACGAAAAAAACAACAGTTAAAATTGCGTCTCATCATTAAATAATTCTTAACGTCAAAACCTTTTTCCATCTCAAATTACCCCACTATCGTAATAATCAATATCAGAATTGGAAAAATACCAAAACACCAATTTTTTTTCCTTTCACAAATGAAAGTGCTAACAATTAGTCCAAACCTTATTTACCACCAGCATGATATTACATTTCAACAAAATAATAATAATAAAAGTATTTCCCAGAAAATTTACATGAACAGCACCATACCAACGCTGAACAACAAGCCGAACATGAAAAGCCATGGCCATGGTCCCTCCAAAAACATAATAAAAACAGGGCATAAAAGTGTAAACTGAAACTATCTATTTGTTGGGCTAAAGGAACGAATTCTTCTCTCTACTAAAACGAAGGAGACATATGGCGCCGTTCCCTTCTTCATTTCCCCACCATTCACTTCAAGAAATTTAACACCATTCTAAACCATCATCACTTCTACCAGCACCTTTTCCTTACAATCATCCTTTTAACCTATAAATATATTTTGGAGGCAACTTGTTCAAGTATGATGATACCCCATCTGAAAAAGGGCTCATAAAACTTCAACAATGTTACATTCAAAGAAACAAAGTGGAATGTGACATTCCCAATAATTCCAGCTAAACCCGCCTCTACTAAAATTTACTCTAAAACCTGTGTCATCCTCAGTCGGTAATATTCACAGGATCATGTCGAAACCATGAGAGAGGCCACCAGGTTCACATCCCGAACATTTTATTAACAAGGCAATTTCCCTCTCATCATCTTTATGGTAACAAAATATATGAGCATGGATTATAATCCATATGGTATCACTTTTGTTGTCAGAGGTCAGTATTTGATTTTGCAAAAAATAAAATCTTGAATTTTTCATTAGTCAAGAATACATATTTAAAGCCCTTGTTCCCACATTCCAAACATAATTAATCCTATTCAAAAGAGCTGCTGGAATATGATTATCAAGTGCTCATCTCTCATCACGTTTCCCTCTTGAGTACATTTTTCAGTTTTTACCCAAAGAAATCTTTATCCTTGCATTGTTGTATTTACCATAAAATGCACAAAATCCCACCCAAAACTACTCAAACAGTTTTACTTCCTCTACCACATTTTTTCCCTTTTCAATGCATAATGTGGACATGGACTAAAATTACTTATCATCTTGTCATGCACCTTCCAGCTTGTATTTCTCCATTCATTTCTCTTGCAACCAGGGTGGTGCTCGCCGGAGCTTCACAGACAGACCTTTGTTTACTCTTACATAAGTCCAACCAAGAAAAATAGAAATTCCATACGATCGTGGAGACTGAAAGACGACCAGGGAGAATGACGACGAGCCGATACGTAACGCAAAATGAAAGCAAACAATTTGCCATCATCATGATCATCATCCCCAACATTTTCACTATCTTCATTTCAGTTTTTCCCAGTACTACACAGTCAGTCACCGACAAAAAACCCAAAGGTCTCAATTCTCTTTAAAAACGTACTCGTGTCCTCTCACTATGCCGTCGTGGGAATGAGAAAAATGCTACATATTTTCAACCATCTCCTCCTACTCATTCAAAACAAATATTTTCGGACTTCATTTCATTCATCAAAAAAGTAGTATATTACTGCGATGGGAAAAACATAAATCATTCATTTTTTCACAGACTCCGTTACTAAACGGAGATTGAGAGAGGCTCCAGTTGGAAAATGAGTAAATACCAACATTTTTTTCCAGCATTTGATTTTACTATATTACACATACGTAAACAAAGGTTGTGTGATAAAACATTTTAATCTTTTTTTTCAATTGACCCACCCACCATTACAAGCCGCGATTATGAATGAACTCAGTTTTCTTAAATTTTTACTACAAAATATATTCTCAGTGGGAAAAACTCTACGATGACTTCCCATCATTGCATTTTTTCACCTCTTCTCCTGCAAGTTTCCTTACAAGGAAATAGAAAATGCTGATGATGATGATCTTTCACCATTTAATTCATTCATTCTAAATTTTTACTACCTGAGAAACTGGAAGGAGTTCAGTGAATGGTGATCAAAGAGGAGTACAAAGTACAAAGACTGGTCATAGTACCATTTTTATTTACATATTTGGCATTAATATCTCACAGAACAAAGTCCATTCATATCTTCATTCATTCATTCATGTTGCGGAAGATACTGCACGCACTACGCACTTTATTATTAGTGTGCGTGACCTACACGAAAGAAAAAAAATTATGGCTTTGGAGGACACACACTTGAAAATAAAAATGAAGTGAAGAGTATAATCTTCAGCCTATTGTTATATGCCTCGACCCAGCCATCAAAATATCTTAATTTTCTCTCAAACCAACCATGTCATAATCCAAACGAAATAGTTTTTGATATTTTATTCTTCGAAAAAAACGAACCAAATCATTCATGTAAATTATCCTTTCATCTGAAACGTTTTGCCGACAATGCATATTACAACAGCAATAAACACTGTGGCAACCTCATTGGAATCTTATAGTATGCATTGTAAACTGAATGAAGGGTCATTGGTGATCAAGTGGCGCTTGTATTTTCTAAAGAATCCTTTTGTATTTAAAAAGGACACTTAATAAATGAACTACACTCTTTGATTGCTTTTATGTGATTCCCCTTCAAAACACAAAAATTTGACGAACATTCCCATACTGACCTGGGACAAGGCATAAATTATAAACAGAAACGCCATACAGTCTCACCAGACTCTAATTCGTGTTTCATAACGGCCACACAACTTAAGTTAAAATGCAATATTCATGACAATGAACACTGAATAAATTATGATAATGAGCATATTTTCTCACCCCCTTAATTATTAAAAAGTGATTTTAAAAGTAGACCGTTTTCTCTTAACAATACACAGAAAGTAAGTAAGTGAGGAATAATTAATGAGATGAAAGAAGAAGGTAGTTCACACTGGAATAAATTTACAAAATTAACAAGGATTCTTACCATATCGATATTAGTGGCATACTGAAGGGTGTGGAGCACCTCTTCATATTCCTTCTGTCCAATATAAGGCTGCAGAGCTGCTGCGACGGACGCGGATGCAAGAATGCTTGGTAGATGAATTCCAAAATTATGATCTATTTACAAAACAAGTTAAGAAAAAAGAAAAAGGTAAGATAAGAATTTTAAAGATTATTAAAATAATAAATCATAAAAGGCAATACGAAGGCAAAAAATTAGATTAAATTATACAAGAAGCAATTCAAGCATAGTTGCATTGTTCTTTATTAATGTCAAAAGTTGACTCGAAATGACAGATCAAAACCTTAAAAAAGAGCTTGATTTAATCAATGTAATGGTGACTACTACCATCAAAATGTAAATTCAACCTACTAGCTTACACACTCAACTACCGGATTGCAAATCTGACAGAGTCGATTTTTAATTTTTTTCTGTTTGTCAACTCTGTCATCGTCAACATCATTGGGAAAGAACAAACACCACCGGATTTACCATATCATTTTTTTGTTTTTTGTTCACCCCATCAAATCCATTTTACATTGGCTGACAGATGACATTCAACAAACAAAGCGATATCTCGCCTTCTCTCAACTTCACCATTCTCATCTTCAGCTTGTCTCATTTCATTCTAAGGGATAATCCGTCATGTCATTCTCACCAGACCAGCGTCATCAAGTGTGCAACACATTTCATTACAGCGAATTATCTCACAGTTGACACTTCATCGCAAACAGATACATTAACACCAACAAATCAAGAATCTTCCTTGCAGAAATTGTTAAAAACACAACAACAAGCCAGATTTCATTCAAACTCTTGTTGTAACCTTGAGTATTTGAATAAAAATAACCCTTGAATGAGATCAATTTTAGACATTCCAACTATGATCTCATAATTCATTTTAAAACCGAAATGCAGACATCATCCTTCCCTCCAGACAGACATGTTTTTATATCATTTTCATTCAATATGAATGAAATCAATTCTTTTCCAAACCTTAATGCAACCTATATCTCCATCCTGTTTAAGCAACGACTGTTTCCCACGTATGGTTTAAAAGCAACAGATTTTTGAACAATTGAAAAGTATCAAATCTTCGTCAAATAAATGTCTTTTTTCCCAGATGGAGTGATATCAAAAGAGGATAGAGTACAAAATGCAAAGCCCCATGTTTAAAAAATTCTGCTAATTTTCAAGAGATACAAAGACGTTAGAATGTAAATTACAAACTTTCTTCATTCATTCCGTTCTCGTGCAAAAAAGTAAACGGGATGGGATTTTTGTGTCCTGTGAGAAGCATGCAAAACCCTTCAGACAAGAATCCAACGTTAATTGAAATCTACACAAGCATCGTACAACATTATTTTTTATTCTTATTTGAAGATTCTCATCCACCTTAGTATTTCTTATTACCGCAGTCAGTCAAACTAGTTCAGAGAGAAAAGGAGGAAAAACGCGTGTGCATAAATTTTCAGTCAATGAGAGTCCACAAAGATTTTCCTCTCTGATATGAAACCTCTTTACTTTCAAAGGGAGAAGAAAGCATCAAAAAAAGTATCAATGCCCATCTCTCACTTCAGGAATTTGTTTCTTTAGTAACGTTGATGGTGATGAGGCTGAAGGGCAACAAAATTCTTTTTGCTAGTAAACAGTCTTCCCGAATCTCTCACTCTCATACAATAAATAGAAATCTTACCAGGTGGTGTCATGCTCCTCGTTTCCATCCCTCTAATAAAATGATATCCACTAGAGAGCCTCTTTTCCTAACTGAAATCAACTAGAAATCATTGAAAACTGAGCAAAACGACCATTTCTCACGCAAATTGCCAGAAAGTAAAAAATACCTACTTTTTATACAACTAATACAAGGGTTGTTTTTATATTACTAGAAACCATTTACTACCTGTAGCACATATCTCTCTTTACTACTAACTCATCAACAACAAAATCACTTTTCCTTGCGGTAACAAGAAGGAGACACATTGAAAAATATATGCAAATTAGTTAAGAACCTTGCAGGTCACGAAATGCTCATTCTATCATACAATCAACATCATCATCAAAATCATTTACACTATGGCTAAATCCCATCATCTTCAATCCAGAATCTTTTTTATGTAACATCCCATGAGACCATCACACATTTTGCTCTTCATTCACAAACAACCACGTAAATTTGTGCTCAGCCTAATATTAAGGAGAAAAGAACAAGGAAAGATATAAAAAGGTAATTAAAAAATAACATCGGGCATCACTCGCTCCTTGTACAATTTCGTTGTTAAAAATTGAGTTTTTTATTATTATTGCTACAAAAATCCTTATTTGTTCCCTCCACAGAGATACAACTTGTTAGAATTAGAAAACAAGGATACTTCTTATTAAACTCACATATAAAATTTTAAATCAATGAGAGATTATAAAAGACTTCATTCAAACTAAAAGAGTCTTTATTTCATTCATAATGGTTTATTTTGATATAGAGATTTTGTGAGTTTAACGCAACATAAAGCTTATGCGATTCTCTTCTTTTTGCAAGATAAACAAACAGTTAAAATAAGTAGTCTGGTGACGAAATCATGTGGAGAGGGAAATGTCACCAAATTCATTCATTTTGACCGTCATAGCATCGTAACAACGCTCATCCATAACTCTTTAACCTTTACACCTTCAGACAAAGACAAAGAACGGCGGTATCTTCACAAAAAGAAGAGTCCCCAACTGAATAGAGATCATGAAACGGATTGGAGTCAAGTGTGGGGCTAAACAGTTTTTAGCCCGAAAATGTAAAGTAGCAGAAAAAGAAAAAAGAGAGAGTAAAGCTTGTTTTTTTAAAGTGATCATCTTCAAGATTTCTTACAGGGTGAAATGAGAGATGGTATAGTTGGATTGTGTGGGAAGCAAATCTCTGTGTGTGGCACAGTGGCACCCATCCTACCACCATTCAACATTCAACACGCCAACTTCACTTTTCAAGACTTTTTTCTTGAGAAAAAAATACGCCAGGGAAAACAACATTTTGCCAACAATCATCTTCATACAGAGAGAGTGGCGAACACACGTCTTTGTTCACTCTCACTCACACCACTCTCAAGCCGGCTTCTCGGAGAGCCTGGCATAATAGAAAAGAGAGGGATGGATGAGAGGACCGGATTTTCTCCATTCAAATAATTCATCTATCTACAAACTTGTTGTAGATTTATATCGACGGGCTAAATACTACCACACATCCAATCGTACAAAAAATAGAATGGGAAAGGCTTCTTTGTCTTTACTTCCATTTGCTAACATTTCCTGTTACCTTTCTAGGAATTTTTCGTTTAAAAACAGTGGAAACAACAAATCTTCCATTCTTAAAAACAAAAATTATTATCTTCATCCTTTCAAACTCAATCCATAACTCAACCTACCCCACCCTTGTTCAAACGCTTCCTGAACTTCCTACAAACATCAACGGACGGTGGTTTTTTCCGCCACACCATTCAATTGTTGCAGTCACTGCGGCTACTGACTTAGCACTCGGCTTGTATGAAAATGATATACGCAATGAGCAACTCTTATCTTCATTCAAACATTTAAAATCTGATCATGACTGTGTTCCATTGTTAAATCGTTATTATTATCGAACATATTAAAGAATGTCCAGACGTTAAAACATCAAACTGATTTTTTATTCGCAGATGCAACAGTTTTGTTCCTTTCAATCCCCATCGTCATTATCAACATTATCATCATCAAAATCATTGAAAGAAGAAAGCAAGGCATTTCGAGCAGATGTCTTCTTGATGTATTCCCCAGATTTATAATCATCACAGCAGCTTGTGCCTTGTCTCTTCAATTCATTCCTTGGGCAGCATTTCATAATAATTTCCATGATAATATATTAATAACTTCACAGTCTTTGCATCAGTCTCTTTCCGAAAGACTTGTCATTGTAAAAATAAAAGTAAATCTGTTAAATATTTCCTTTGTACGAAATCAGAAGGGGTCCTTACTTCTAACTATCCTCTTTTCTTTTCACTTCTCCCTTCATCTATTCATCTGTTTTCACTATGAGCGTCCCTAAAAATGGCACCTTCTTTCCGCGAGGAAAAGAAATCTTTAGGTCGTTATAAAAAAGGCTGTACCGATCAAAAATTTCAGGCATGCAAGACTTTATTCTCTTTTATTTGTCAGCGAGTACAAAAGAAAGACATGAATGCCACGTGGATAAATAAATGCAACAAAGTCCCATCGTACATGTTCCTTAATTCCTACCGGTCTTCTTTCCTTCCTTCCTCCGTTTTTATCACCCTACTTCCCAGTAACTTCAAATTTCAAGTTTGCAGAAACCTTCATATTTAAGACTTGTAGATTACTTTTGTGGAGCCAGCTGGTTTCACTCACTATTCATTCCCGCTTTTGTTCTAAAAACCTTAACCGACGAAACTAAATCGGCGTGTCCCATCACCTCTTCTAGAAGTTCTTCTAGAATAAGGGGAAATTTCTGCGTTGCAATGCAATATAAATTTGCACGGTGCTACATCTACACATTATCTGTAATTCTTTGATTACGTCTACCTGGTTTTCATAGGCCCACCACAGATTTCTAACAATCTTAATTTTATTTCATTGGCGTAAAATAAGGGATATCACTATATTATTATTCTTTTAAAAGTTACTATTTGCGCTGCATACGAATAACAATCATCATCTCATTTCTACCCCCAATTTCCATTTATTTATCTTTGTTGCATGTTTCTTATTAAATCTTTTTAATTTTACCTTATAAAACCCGCTCCATCTTTGATTTAAACATGAATAATATCACATATTTTAACCCCATAAATTTTTTAAAAGAAATTAAACAAAATAGGCGCAATCAATATATTTTCGATTTGTTTCAGTCAAATGCAGACATGGGAAGCAAGCTCATGGGAATACTTTTACAGAGTTTGCGTGTTTCTCAATGAGCAGCCCAATCAAATTCAGGTAGTATTCAACAAAGCCATCTTCATTTAACCGAACAGGAATGCTTCGTTCCCCTATCATTCCACCAGGTTAATTTATTCTTAGGGGGCCCTTCTACAGAGACTTGTTCATGTTCACGGGACGAAATTTTAAGCCCTCTTCCTTGTTCCTTGTCTTAAATGCTCTGATTTCTTAATGGAATTCTCCCTTTGAGCGTTTCCCCCCTTTTTCAAAAGTTTTAACTAGTTTTAAGAATGAATCTGATCTATTTTTGGGTATATTATTACAATTTACAATGAATTCTCAGAAGCCAACTGGTTTAAAGGATCCCATTAAAAAATTGTAACTGATTTGAATTCCAATAGTTCTACTCATATATTAGAAAAATGAGCGGGCAAGTCTTTTATTTTCATTCATCTTTTTACTAAACATGTCTTAACAGATTTATATACTTGAAATTGTTAAGACTACCCTCGAGTTCATGTTGTACGCATTTTCTCATCTTTAGATTTAAGCATGATCATGCTACTGATAATGACGACGATGAAAGTAATAATAATAATGCGTGCATCATTCCAAATCACCTCCATTTCATTTCTTTCACCATCATCAATTTCTTTAATAAAGCATCAAACAAATACAAAAATCTCTGCTTTAATTCTTTCAAAGAGGAACGCAACCGACAAAATGGGCATTCCATCTTCAAACTTTTAAAATCACTCTTTACGCATTTTAATGAGAAAAGTATACATTAAGGATAAAAAGAGAGGAAGATCCACTTTTTACCAAAGGGTAACTTTGATTTGTTCAATTTTCTAAGTGAGTTCCCCATAAAAACAAAGTAAATGATCCGTCATGTTCGCATACGATACAACATAAGGGTAAACAGTTAAATAATCTAAGCAATCATTATTATTAATTAACTTTTAGGTCCCACTTTATACCGCTACATAACTTCCAATCTTTACTATGGTGTTTTAGCTAGCTTCTCCAAGCATTGACAACGCTGTCATAATACTTTCTTCATAAAAGGTACCGGACCCACTTCCCTTTCAAAAATGCGAAGAGTAGAAATGAAAAGACAGCCTACAGGTTTTCAATGGAATTTGCAGTCAATAAAATAAATTGTTCCTGTTCATTCTCCTCCTGTGCATAGTTTCATGTAGCAAAACAGCTTTCTTCTTCGTCTCCTTCAAAAATCTGTGACATTGATTATGTCACAGAAAAAGAAGACGAAAAGAAAAATGCGTGTTTTCGCTCACTCTTCTTCCTTCTCATCGCTACAAATTCTACAACTTTGCTTATTCAACAAAACTCTCTTTCAGGAATCTATCCCGCAAATTCATTCACATTATCATCATTACTCTTGAGATTTTTCCGCTTTTCCTATCTAGATATTATTATTATTAATGTATAAACAGGGAAAATAGAAGATGATATGACGACGCACAACAATGCCACACACATTTGTTCGACCACAGCACGAACGATGAATTCCTCTAAACAATGCCAGCAGATTTTATGCTTTGTCCAAATGGGCCATCATCATCATCATCATCAAGTAGTTTCAAATTATAGTTCATGTTTTCGTCCGATGAAGGAAACAATAATGTCCCGTAAAACATTTCCCCTTTCGCTACCCTTGCCATTTCCAATATTCTTCTTTTGTAACCTGCTTGCCATTTACTCACATTTATCTCATTACTACTAACAAAATCACAAAAGACTCTAGTTCTGCTTAAAAATTCGATTGCTTCTGCCTTGAGACAAAACTCTTGAGGAGGTTAATAATACAAGTTTAAAGCCACATTTCATATAAAATATAGTTTTTTGTAACTTTGTTCAATATTTATTTGGCAGAAAATCCCTGGGTTTTTCTTCCCTGTGATACTATTAAGTGGAGAATGGCCGTAAGAGAGCGTACGTATTATTTGATCGTCATCAGGACCAGTTTAGCCACCGTACCGCACCCAGCTCCACTCATCACCATTAAACCATCACCTCCATCAGATGCCTTGATTTTTTTCTCGGACTTCTCTCTCGTTTTAGCATTATTATACCTAAGTTTACTCATTCATTTCTTATCCTACGGCTTCTTTTCAATCTTTTTCGCTAAAACACACAGAGACCAGCATAACCATCGTCATCTTCCCATTGTTCGCCCATTCATTTTCTATGCGAATTGTGCATATTTAAGAATGATATTAAGTTGGACAAATGTCGTCCTTGTTATTTTTCTCGTTTCTTCTTGTTACACAGCTTTAGGAGTAGCAAATGATAAAACTTTTTTATTCTTATCACATTATTATAATAACAGAAGTTAATTCATTTGAGTAAAAGAAGAAATTTCTTTTTATCGATTCTACTTTAAGCTACATTTTTATAATGTAATTTTTACTGTCTTAATCTAGTGTCTGAATCAGCAAGCCCCATTCAAAAACTTACAAGATCTTTTTCAAAGGAAAAAAATCAATGTCTGATTCTTGTCAACTGGGGCAATGTGAACTTCTTAAAAATTCTCGAATGGGATAGCAAATACGTTTCTCTTCATAATGAGAAAAATAAAGAAGTCCTCCTCCTTCATCTGCATCTCATTTTTCTAATATATTTTCAATGCATAGTTTTACTTTTTTCCTTTGTTTTGCTACCGTCACCGTCCTCATCTCATTTGATTATTTATTACTTTTCAGTTGTATGAGAGAGGGAGAGAAAATCATGTAGCGAAGCAGAACAGGCATTCCTTTACAGTACATTCTTTTATATCAATCTCATATTATCTTCGTCAATAAAATTATTTTTTCCACGCAGCTTACATACTGCTACCACCTGGTCAAGGTAATCATCATCAAATTCCATTATTACGTGGGATTTTTTCACCATGATCAGTTCTCTCCCTTCTCCTTCCACTTCTTTTTCTGGGAGGAGAGTAATCAAATCAGTGAGTGACTATCATCATTCCCAAGTCAGTCAGTCAGTTGAGCCTTATTAATAATTGAAGTCTTTTGCGTTTCCATTATTTACTCGTACACTTTTTCCCATCGGGATGCCAACTTGTTCAACAATTTTTGATCCGGTTGGGTACAATATGAGCAGGGCGGTTTTTTGCCTATTGAGATTCCCAATATCGGCAATATTATCATCGTCATCATCATTACCAGAAAATAAAAAGAAGAGAGAATGAAATGAGTAAAAACGAATCCAGTAATGATCACCAGTTTCATCTTCATCATCAAGATGAGCAGGAGCAGCAGAAGCATGATCAAGTGGCAAGCCAGAGGCACGCATCCAATCCTCATAATCATCCTCGTCGTTACCATTTTACTGCCCACTATTATGATTTTATCCTAGATGTTGATATCCCTCAGTGAGAAGATAGTGCACTACCAACACATAAGTGGAAAGAATGAATGAAGAGAAAAAATATTTATTATGCTTTATAGTTTATAGGCAAATGTCATCTTCAACTTCAAGTAATCCCTTTTTATGTAAGCAAAGTCGGTCAATACGGAATGAAACAAAGGAGGTTCTTCTTTCTTTGGATAATGTTCAACATAACATGCGTAATATATGATAACCAAAAAATATTTCTGCCCATGGGAAGGCAGATTCCAAATTATGGAATGTATTCGGATTCCACTTCTACGAAGCTTATAAGATGCGCAGTGGCAATACTGCCAATTACAGTGGAGAGTAGGTACCTAAAAACTCTTACTCATTCTATCCCCATCATCTCTCAAATAATGCGATTATTTAGGAATACAAGATGATGATATGTACCTACTGCTTTCACACTTGAAAACAACTTGGCAAAAAACCTTTCTTCAAAACTCTCACGGTATTTATCCAAATATATTTTGATTATTTTTCAGCAATTCCCAACTTCTTACAACGAAAGTCGCTATAATTGTAAAGTGAATTTAATAATAGGAATTCCGATTCTACGTAATTATCTCCTCCCCTACATTTTTTCGGGTTGTTTATTGGTTTTCTTGTATTTTTTAGTGATACTATCTTTTGTACATGAGTTCGCATAACCAAAAACTAAAGCCCGGTATAGCCAACCAATTCTTTCTCATAGATCGTGAAGATCTGTAAGTATATATCCAACGTCAATTTATGCAACCCTGTATCACGTCAGTCCCTTCTTACAAGTTTTAAGTTTCATTAGTGATACATGTCAAACAAGTATCATAACAGCAAGCAAAGCTCATAGAAGGTTTATTTTACTATTATTCTAGTACACATACCTAACCCTTTTCTAAATGACAGAAAACTTGATTAGTATTCCAAGATGTATAAGGAAGAGACATCAATTATCCCTTCTTCTAATCAATTAATCAAGTCATTCACAAAAATTCTCATTCTGTAGTCCACACCTTTCTTTCAGTAGTGTGTACATTAGATACTATCAGGAGAAGCTTTCCATCATTTTTTATTTTCTTTAATTTCAATGAGTTTTAAATGATATGGACTTTAACTAATGAGAGAAAAATGCCGAAACTGACCATCTATAAATTTTAAGCATATTTTAATATTGTTAATACAAAGACAAGCAATGGAGCATATTTTCCTCTCTCTCTTCATAGAAAACTGAAATGGTATTCTCATTCCTCAATTATTTATTCATTACTTATTAACAGTTTCCCTTAAAATCAAGCTAGCCTGACCTACTCAAAAGAATTTTTGTATGCACGAGAGTATGAGATAAAAATATTCTCTGGGGGCTTCTGCGTTTTTGTTTGAGGAACCTGAATGGTCCTTCTTTCTTAGGACTCTGGCCGGACAGAGAATATTTAAATGAGATATGAAAAACCTTCATTTTAACACCGGCACCATCATCACCACCACACCATGAATAAGATTTTTTTAAATACTAAAGACAATAATGCATTACGCTATATTGGTTTGAAAGCGAGAATTTAAAGAAAGGTAATCATAAATAGTTTTCGTATTCAGATTTTTTATTCCCGGTTCATTTTCATGGTGCTTAAGAAGAAATACAGAAACCCCTCAGGGAGACAGTGGCAGGAGCAAGTACGCTGCGAAGAAAGTCTGAAAAGTCTTCACAATAATTACACATGATCTAATGCTCAGACATGCATATTTAATATTTTTAAATCAACTGATCCCAATATAATAGAAGTTCAAACAAAACAGTAGTTTCTGTCCCTGTCCGAATAATATGCTGCTGTAAAGAAGCGGAACCATTTATTAATTGCTATAAACAATGATAAAAATTGAATGGAATGCGAGAAGGATTTATTACATAACCAGATTTTTTCAAAAAACTGGGGCTATTACAAAACTCTTCTTTGCGCACTAAATCGAGAAGAAAGATTTGAAACTAGACTATATTTTCACATTTAGTAAATTTCCCCTGTGTCTTCACTTTGCCAAACACTGATGAATAAAGAGGCACGTGCTTGTACTTCAAATGAACCAATTTTTTTGACAAGTTGAGATCACCGAAACATATGTAACTGACTTATCGAGAGAAGTTTGAGATTCCCATCGTTGAGAAAACGTGAAGATATTTCGAGCGTTCTATAATAAAAAAGTACAAGAAAGAGCAACTAAACTTTACCCTCGAACAAGTTTATCCCAAGTAATTATCCCTATTTGTATATCAATAAATATTAGAAAAATACCCTTTACTTTAAAAATTACTACAAGTTTATAAGCTAGTGCCCTTTTTGTTTAATAATTCTCTTTTTCTCTGAATTTGAACTATTTCAAAGCTAATATTTACTGCGATAGATCAACTATTTTTTCTTTTTGCTCCTAACAAAAATATTTCACCTGCCGGCATTTCACCTCATAACATTTCATCTTTTTTTTCTAGTTTGTATTTATCTCTCACTTTGATATATTTTTTCATTCATTTAGTGAATCAAAAGTTGAACAGCAGTAGTAGTTGTTATATGGTAGTTCTCTCTTTCTCTCATATCAACAACCATCATATCATCTTCTGATATGCCAACATCATTAAACAATTCTCAGTTTCTAGAGCAATTTGCATATAAAACAAGCGAAGTATGTTTTTGCCGCAACATCAGTTGAAGAAAAGAAAAAAAGAGATAGGCAGCCCTCCACACACAGAGAACAATAATCACTGCCACCAGGTCTCACACATTCCAGTTACTTTACTCTTCTTCATCATCATTCTCGTCGCCAATATAAAATAGTGCATTTGTTGAACGAAACAAAGCCACATTTAGAAAAAAATAAAACAACTTTAGGCAACTTTCTGGCCTAACTTTGTCTAGCGATCATCAACTTACCGATGATGTTGATGATTATGATGCTTTCTATTAACTTTATCTACATAATATGCTTACCAACTTTTTTCACGCTAAAACAAAGAAGAATCTTTCAACTCGTCACTATAATCTTTCGGGGTTTCTCTGCATAATAATCTCTCTTTAGTTTCGTATCAAGTCCAATTTTTATAGTGTCAAAGAAAAAATATAGGATTTGTAAATGTTCCCGAGGTTCTTTTTCTATTTTAAACCGAATAGTAAGCAAAGCAGAGCAAATTGGTGTAATATGACAATGAGACAAACAAAACGTTAAATCTTCAAAGAAACCCAAAACAATCAAGTGTTAGACAATACCTAAGTAATAATAATATTATCTTTATGATAAGCTCATTTTGCTCCCATTTTTTGGCTACCAGCATGCAACACCAACTCTAAGCTTACACTTTTAAAAGCAGGGGCAGCAGTAAAATAAACGATGATAAGATAATAAATGTTCTAACAGTAACAAACAATTTCAAAGAAAGGAATAAAAAGAATCAAATACTTTATGCTGATCAAAACCCTTTTGTCAATCAATGAACAGGTTAAACTTCATTCTTAAGCTTTTGTGTCATGTAGAATGTAAACTTTTTGAAAAATTTCCCTATGTCCATCCATCTTTTCCCTTCTCCCGTCCTCTTCAGCTTTTAAATTCATTTTGTTAAAATAGTGAGCATCTTTAAATCATGTTTTTTTTTGCTAGCACCAGAAAATCACATTACAACTGTGATTTAACATTTCTGAGTAAGTAGAAAAAATCCAGAATGGGCAAGACAAGGAACAGCAACAGCATAAGGTGAAAGAGTAAAGCAAAAAGTGAAAGAAAGGGATCAGGCCACCTGTTACACTTTTTCGTTTTCACTGCATAATACCTACAACAACCCTTTCTCTTCCATTTAAAAAATTATATTGCCATTATTGCTCTTCAGTTTACATTTGCTGCAATCATTTCATTTAAATCTCTTTACCTTCAACCCTGTACGTTTTTTTGGGCTGTACGTCCGCAATCTGTGCATCAAAGATTTAGTCTGGGACTAGTAGGACATGCTCAAAAAGCCTTAAATTATAAGAGGACAGGTTTCTATAAAAATGATGAAGACTACAGAGACAAAAAATCAAAGTTCATTCCATTCTTGCAAAAGGTGCTCATCATGATTATCACCCTCATATTTAAATTTTTGCTACCCGGCTCGGGTTTAAACACATAAAAGCAGTCATTTTACTTAAAAATCGCTCGATTTACCAATCGCTAGCCGCACCAGACGAAAAAGTTCATTATCATCAAAATTATTTTTTATTCTTTCTACTTGACTTGCGATCAAACTTTCCTCATCATTAACATTTTCAGCAACAACACCTGTCACTCCTCCTTCCACTTCCCAATCTGTTCACCTTCTTTTTTTAAATTTGCTCCGGTTAGAAATCTCTCCAGGTTTCTTTGCTAAAAACAGATTTCTATAACGATTCACATATGGCTGTCTGAAATTTCAAAATCCGCAGAAGTCGTCGCACTTTTTTCTCTTTCCTACTAGCTATTTTACATTTTATTGTTATTATCACTATTATTATTACCATCATCAAGAGCAAGCCAGTCGGAGAGACGCACCCCAAACTACAAGGGATTTCTTTCTCTTGTGTTTACATTTTTAAAGAATTTAATGAGAGGGGCAGGAGTAAGTGAAACAAGCTCTGGAGAAAAAAGTCACTGATTTACTTTTTTTTTAAACTTTTTTTAACATCCTTCCACTCGCCACTTGTCATGCACGCTACTAATCTCCCTCATAAAAAAGTGACTACGTGCTTGGAGCAATTACAGGTAAACAGTAAAGCATATGACGCTCACGCATTCCTTTCCTTTCTCCAAACAAAGAAAGAACAGCAGCAGCTCTGCTTTGTCTTCTTCATTCTGGAAAAAAGGAAACAGGTGCAAAAAAGTTAATAATGCAAATATGAAATCAGCGCTGCTGACTGCTAACCTGTCTTTTGTTTTTTTAATCTGATTTTTTATGTTTTTCCATCAATCAGAGTGGAGCCCTGGAAAGCAGTTGGCGAAGGAGAGGATGAGCTCCTATAAGATTTGCTGCTGCCACCAGATTTCCAAATTTTTTCCTCTTGCATTTGTATAGATAGATATGCTTCACGTGGAATTTGAATGATGATAAGAATGTAATGGACAGCAGATGGTGGCTATACGAACAATCTGTTCTTTGTGGCCAGCAGGTAGGCACTTGCATCAAGCTCGTTGCAGAACCGGAGCACTTCGCTAAACTCTTTTGTAATACGATGATGATTGGGAGGCGAGTGGTGACGACCATGATGATGATTATACAGGCACGTCCTCTAGATTGACTGACTGAGTGACCCACTGGAATAGGTAAACGAAACACAGGAAAACTCTAGGTTGTCCCGTCAACACTGATTGACTCTTCATTTACGAGTCCATCTCTCTAGACAAAACAGGAATACCTACATGCATATTATAAAAACTGCATTCAGCAAAAATAACAGCAGCCATTATCCATCCTTCCATTGCTGCAAAGGAGAGGGAGAAGAAGGCTCAAGACTTGATTTCTTTTTAGTGACATGTGCACATGCCATAATTTTTACTTGAAGCCATTTTTTCCCTTTTTTCATTTCTTGCTCTTTATTTCCAATCTAAAAACCTGTACTGGAACTTGCCATTCTAATTAATTGCTCAGGTTTATCGTGCCTCAAAAAAGAAATTCCTTTTCGTTCCTTATCTACAATAACTCTGGTTTAAATACACATTATAAATGTGTATCCAACATGCATACATTGTTGCAATGTGTTTCTTTTGCGCTGTAATTTACAGATTTTTCCTTTTTCTTTTGTAAGCCCTATCCTAAAAATTATTTTCCTCCAATGAATCCTTTTTGTCCACCTGTTCCTCATTTCTTTCTTCTCCAGAAACTTAAATCAAGACTCTTTCAACAAAATTTCATGCACAGATCTAGATATTTATTAGTACATTAAATAATGTCATGAATTTTTTACAATTTAAATTCTGAAAAAATTCTTTACACGATGTTTTCTAGGATGATGTCAACAGACAGTTGACGAACTGCCCGTGGATCACACTTTCATGGTCATGAAAACTTGAAACCTGCAAGTTGTCATAATATTACTACACCACACAAAAAAGGACAAGCAAAAGATTATTCCATGTTAGCAATATCAGATTAAATCTTCTCCGAATAAATCTTTTTTGTTGCAAAAATGCCTTCGCGGTAAGGAGGTCCCTTTTCAATAAAGATATATATTATAAAAACATTCACCTGGAGCAGCCCTTACCACCCTGACATAAAAACATATCTCCTGATGTAGACAAGACGATAATGATAATGCAAATGATAAGAAAAGCTTGTCCTTTTCTTCATCACATAACTTGCAATTGCATTTATTTTCCTACCACATTCTTCACCTTGAGCTTCCTTCTCTAGTTAAGGATAAGGAAGGAAGACAAACTTCATTCAATCCAACCCCCTGTCGTTCAACCGACTTCGTTATCATTCTCTGATTAACTTGTCAATCGATTAGAGGAGAGAGAGTGCCCACAAACCAAGATTTTCTTTTTGACCCCTGAATACCTCCGACATTGCAATCACAAAGTTAATTTTCTATCTTTTTTTATTTTACTCCGATCTTCCTTCCTTCCTTCCTCTACTTTTTCATAAACAACGATAACGGCAACTGGATTTTTCCCTATTACTATGGTACAACGCAGTTTTTATCTTTAACAAAAATGTTTTACTATTAGAAAATTTTAATTTAAGTGGATGTACAGCAAAAAATCAAATACGACTTGACTTGTCCGTCGGCGTATCATCCCTTTTCTCCTATCATCAGCACACAAACAAAAACCGCAAACGAGTAAAAAAGCAAAAAAAGCAAATAAAAAATGTCGAAGAGATAGCAAATAATTTTCCCCGAATAGGAAGAGAAATTCCTTTTCCCGCTATAAAACTTGTAGAGTGCCGCATTCCACAAGATGCATTCATTCTTGAGAGTCTCCCTTCTTTTTTTCTTAAATACAAGTTAAGAGTCTGTTTTAATAAAATGATATTTTGAAATGCATAATATGATTACACATTACATATTATTAGGAAAAGCCGATAATACGATGATGAGGTGAACACGGTTCAATAATGAGCAACAAGTGATGATATTGCTTCCGTAAAAAAGATTTTTTATGCATACACGATTTACTTTAATGAACATTATCTGATGATTTCAAATTCCTTGAAAAATCGTCCTGGGACGACAACAAGACAGCAAGTAAATAAAGAAGGAACATGAGTTTAAAAATCCGATTCACCTTTCCCTAACCAAGAATGAAGATGAGAGAAAACTACTAATCAATCTATCCTCTCATCTAGCCAAGAACACCGAAAATTTTGTACCTGTTTTATACTTATAACCAAAACAATATTCACTTCACCGACTTGTACTTAAATAATTTAAAAACTTTTTTCAATTGATATCATCATCATCAACCTCCAACATCTAAGATACTGTCATGTCAAACAGAAAAAGAGTAAAGAAAATTGCACATTAGTTCATTGATTATATTTTACGGGGAAGCTTTAATGTCAAATAATTTCGTTGATTTTTTATCCTTTAAGGAGCTCGTGCAAATGTTATCTCTTTAAACCATCCCCACCACACACACTAGTTACACATTTTTATCATTTTTATTAACAACTAAAGGAATATAATATTGCTGCTTCTTGATGAAAATTTTACTTAATATTCTTTCTCCTTTCTTTCTATCAACATCGCAATTATAACTAAACATACTAGAATTTCTCTTATAATCCCAACTTGTTAAAGCTTTTCCAACATGCCCCTTGTCCCAATCAGCATTCTTTTCATTTCCTCTCAAAATTTGCAGAAGTACACAATAAGCGAAACGTAAACAACAATAATATACCTATATGCTTTCTTGTATACATTTTCTACTTTTCCTTTAAGATGATGCATTTAAGCAGGAGCGATTTTCCCTCTCTCTGTGTCTTAATAGAAAGAATCGTGACTAGCCCTCATCCCGAGAGGTTCCTTAACTAACAAGCCCACCGACCGACAAACAGGCCCATCACTAGAAAATCATTCACAGAAAGTTGTGGGCAAAAAAGGAGAATATAACAAGTGAAAATATAAAAAATCCATGGTCATGAGGTTGGAAAGTAAGAAAAAACTACTTTAAGCTTTACCTTAGCTGCTAATTTCATGGGATTTTGCTAATACATAAGCAATTACGGTGCCTAAAGAATTTTCGGTTTGCAAGGTCCTGTTCCTTTGACTATTTTTTGCTCGTATGATGATGAACTGCCACGGGTAAAAAGGGTAGTGCTAATCAAATCAATATGGATATCACAAACGAGAAGAATTCGTCCTCTACAATCACCAGGAACTACCTTGGCTTAATCATCTTTTTCATCTCCGCCTCAACCATCCACATAAAAGAATTATTTAGGAATGTAATCAAAATAGAAGCATTTATGCCGTCTATCCATCATTAACAGAATATTATACACCCTCTAAATGCTACAAAGATTAGCAAATCATATGCAATTTTTTCAAATATTTTTCACCAAATAATCTTGACGTAACTATCTAGTATCACTACTTTTGAGAGGAATTTTTAGCCCCAGTATTTCATTTTTTCACTTGGCATTCCTCATTAACAATGCAAGTAAAGTGACTAAATTATTACAATTGTAGAGGTCTGGGACCGGGTTAGAAGAGGTGAAATAGTGATGAATGAGCCGGCATACTAAACTACACAAAATGTGAAGACCTAGGCATCGTGGCTACTTAATTCTTCACATTTGCTGAGGAAACCTGTAATACCTAGCTCAGGAGGTATGTTCCCCATTTTCTTCTGTTTAGCTATTTGACAACAATTTTATCAAAACAAAAAGAACTAGATAAAAGTTTCAGCCAGTGTCACAGCCTATCTCTCCATCATTCAAAAAAATAAATAAATCAATCTAATCCACTACTACTGGTCCACAAAAATATATCAAAGCTTGAATAATAGCCGAAGCCCTCTCTTCTCCTCGCCTTATTTTCTCTCTTGTGTCGTCTCAAAAGTAAAAATTAGATATGCATTGCTTTTCATCATCGTGGTATTCCCATCATCATTATTACAAAAAAACTAGACAGATATAAGGGATGTAAAATGTGCTTTCCTATCCTAATAAAAAATCATCATTAAATATTACAAACTTTTTAAAAAGTTTCTCATATATACATTAACCCTGTTCAATTCTCTTTCAACCTCGTTCCTCAAAGCGCAACTTTGTTTTCATCACAATTTCATCTTCACAGCAGACACAAAGAATCTCAATTTTTATTAAATAAAAAGGATGACGATCAACAAGTTGCATAAAGGCTGGCCACATACCATGCACCGCTCTCATCTCATCACAAAAATCATCATCTTCCTCATACATTGATTTGATGCTTCTGCTCTTGCTTTTCTGAGCTAAATAAAAAGCTTGAGGACAAAATTCTTCCAGAAAAACCTGAATTTATATCTGGAATTTTTTCATAGATAGTAAAAAACGAGTAATTGATCTAGTGAACGAGCACAACCAGCAGCAATCACTTATTCGTCTCATCATCTCTTCAACTCACCATTAACATCATCTGTTGCTTGATTGAATGGGAAAACTGAGCAAATCTCTCTCTAAATGTCTTGTCTTGGAATAGAAACATTGTTTTTTGCAAGTATATGTAATCTTATAAGTTTAAAAGGAGTCAAGTATAAAGGGTAACATGAAATACAAAAATGTCGAGCAAAATTAAGATTATTTCTAAACCCAGAAGAAATATTGTCAAAAAGATTCAACTCGTAGATTAAACCTTGTCGGATCATATCTCCAACATCACCATGTTTTTGCGCATGTAATTACAGAGAGAAAGGAATAGAGCTGGAGAAAATCCTTGTACAAAATAATGAAAAGCGTATGCAATGCGCATGCATTAAAAAGGTTTCTATTTAGTAATCAGCGCATGAAATACTGCAAAAAAGTCAAAGGCTGTTGACTTTCAATAATCAAGCGAATAAAACAACGGCAAAAGAGAACATCTTAATTATTTACAACTTACCTGTAGCACAGTAGGCGGTGAGTGTCTTGATCCTATCCATCACTACTTGATTATCCCACAAGTGATTAGGCAGTCTGTGAAGGAGATGTTGGACGAAATCACTCGAGACCAGGCCATAAACGTCCCATTTTAATATTCCCAGAATCATCATTTCCCACTCCTGCAAAAAAAAGAGAAAGAAAGTAACAAAAATTGTTCGTCATTATCACCATTGCAAAAACTACAACATTAACAACAACACCACCATTTGTTAAAACATCTCATTAATTCTCCATTAATTCCTTTTTTCTAGCAATTAACAAAATCACTTTACTCGTCTAACTTTTCCCTGTGAAAACCAATCTTGTATCTTGTAATTGATTGCTGTCCAGTTTTCATACATTCTATTATGAAATTAATGAAATACCAATAGACCATCAAAAATTTCTACCCATTATCATTTCTTCAAACAACAATGTAGTAATAACAGAGCTAGGACCAGTGTTATTTTTTATTGTTCCCACAATATTATCCTCATTTATGCCCTTTTACCTTGTTCAACATCCGCAGCAATAACGCCAACAACAGGTTAATTAGACTAGACAACACCAACCGCCATCCAAAAATCTTCAACTCATCATCTTTCCCGTGACGCTTAACAACATTGTTTCAACATGTCACGATGGTGTAGTATCAGTAATGAAATTACTTTATTAAAGTCATCATTCAACAACATCTTCATCATTATCATCAACGTCTACAAAGTCGTCATACATGGCATGATCGACAACTACTTCCAATTTCTCAGCATCGCCACATTATTCTTTTAAAATTATAAATGCCTTTCGCATTCCCAACATCCGTTTCTCAAATTGCAAATTGCCATTATGGCCGTTCCACATAATTTAATTAACGAATCGATTTCGATGGTTTTAAGAAGTTTTTAGGAGTAGAGAATGAATTTATTCAAAAGCATAATAAGCAGTATAACGTCAACACAAAAACCCATTCATTCTTTAAGCACACACATTCAAATGACGGACTCCCGTTAAATCATTAATCCTCCACAGAATTGCTCTTTTATTTGATTTTCTGTGCTGTCTCCACTCTATCCTGTCGCCAGTTCCATCATAATAACTTTGCATTAAACAAAAAGCTGTGTTATATGCGAAAAAAAGTATATTATACCCCATTTATATTTACATTGCAAAAAATTTGTTTTCTTATTTATCTAGATATTTGCCATCATAATCGTTTCTGCATGCTTTACATAAAGAAAAATGGGAGTTCCATTTACTAACTGCTACTTTTCCTCAATGCAAAAGTTAAATTTGACTCCTAATCTAGTTCTCCTATCGGACGCTCTTATCTTTCCCAAATCGCATAACAACAGCAACAACATTTTTTGCATGTTTATCTACACAATCCCAAATAATGATGTTCGTCGTCATCATTACATCATTTACTTATTCAATGGATGGTTTTTATTTTGTTAATATAATACATACATCATACTCGGATTAGAATAAAATTGAGGAAACACTTTTTACAGAATTAAAATGGTCTCACTCATCATTTTATTTATTTGCGTAAAGGTGATAAAACAAGTAAATGACAGATAACAGCTTATACAATTATCACCATATTATCCTAATAACAATATCAAAATTACTCCACAACGAAATTAAATGCTAGAAATAACACTTTCTCGAACCCCCTTTTCAATTACATACTGAATAAATAATCCTTTTTTAACCACTTTGCAAATCTTTTCCTCAATTTTATCCTTTTTGGAAAAGGGAGAGGCTAAATTGCTTTGTTGTTGAGTTTACAGTAGCCTTCTAATAAAAAGGGAATTTCAATTGTCCTTGACAAAGCCTCTGCATTTTGCATCTTATCATCATTACCATTTTACGCATGCAACTCAATAAATATCAAGATAAATCTTATAATTCCTTGAAATCGATGCATCTCAAACAAGAAGATTACAACCATCATCCCCCAAACGGAAGAAACGACTTGGCAGAAGTAATCAGCATAAAGTATAATAAGGAAGAGAAAATCGGTTTAATTTAACGTTCAGATTAGAAACTATCACCATCCATCAGATTTTGCAATAAAATTATATGGTAATAAGATGAGCTTGGAAAATAAACGAATGATGACGATCAGCCATCACCGCCATCATTATTTAATCTTCAAAATGATTGAGTCTTCAAAAGAGAAAGAATTGAGAAATTGAATGATTTCATCATGGTTTTTATTAACTTTCTCGGTAGCAAAACTTTAGTTAATAAGATGATAAGATTATACCTTGTTCTACCTTCTTTTGCCTGTTAAGTATACACAAACATTTTGCTTTCTCAATGCTGAAAAATTCATTCGTTTTTCTTTCCTTAAAACATATTACTAGAATGTAAGCTAGAACGATCTTACGCCACAGATAGACGACAACTTTTGAATTTTTTATCTTCCATTCACATTTCATGATTTTAATTCAACTCTTTTGAAAAATACTTTTTTAATCATACTACCAAACATATGAATGAAATCAACCTCAATAATATAAGGATTTTTTATTCAATTTCTATTCGCGAATCTACTCCACCTATAAAAGAAGTTGAAATAGCAAAATATCTCATTTTGCTTTCCTTTTTACTTCTCTCAAATCCCTCCTCATTACACATTAAGTACGAATTGGGGATGTCAATGGAATACCACATCCTATAAGATATGATACTATTCTTATCATTCCCTCTTCTTTCATTCTGGAATACAAAGTAAAATCGCTTAAAGAAAGGACAGCATCATCCTCATCATCCAACGGAAGCCTGATTTCAATGTTCGTGCAAGACTCAATATAAATTCCATTATTATTATTCATATTTTTTGTATCTTTCTTAAATAAAACGGCTTTTCAGGGCAATGCTTTTGCTCTTTATGCATTTATCAGAGTCACCTCTATCTTTACTACACTGTTGCAATAAAAAAGTCAAATGTACAAAGTTGAGAGATACTGAATGAAGTAGTTTGAACAAGGCTCAATATTTTTTAAATAGAGCTATGATTATTCCATGTATTCAAAAGACGTTGAAATCAATGAAAAATTATTCGCCATCTTCCAATCAACTCCCCATATATATGAATACAACATAAATATCAGCTCTTTTTTGTTTAAAAATGTATAAAATTTAATTTAATCCGCCATTTACCGCTCCTGCCCTTGTTGTCGCATGTCTGCTCTTAGCAACAAGTTTAAATAAGTTCATTCATTGTTCACTATCAGTCCACATTGCCCAACGCCACATTATACACATATTTCCTTTGTTTCCCCACATTTAATTCATTTTTATTGAAACTTTTTTTAAAGAACGGAAAGGGCAAAGAGCCTGGGCAAAATTTTCTTCATAAATGACAATGACCATCACAGTAGAAGAATTGTATCGTCCACTAATTACGGTCAGCTTCGTGTTACGTTTTGGGGGGTATTATCATCGCTAAAAGTTTTTTTTTCTTCAAGGTTTATCCCTACATAAACATATTACCATACAACATCCTGTCTTATCAAAGGCAATGTCAGGGAAACACAAAATGAGAGAGAATAGTTGCTTATTTACTTATTTTATTTTCCCCTTTTCCTCCTTCTTTCCAGTTTCTCATCCTCTATTGGCAAAGTTGAAGGCAAACAACAATTTAGAAATATATTTTGTTATACAGCAAAATCTTTGTTGCAGGAGGGTAATAATACATTTTTATCTTTTAGAAGAGCTTGCCTTGTTCCAGCAAAGGTAAAAGTCGAGTGGTAGTAAAGAAGGCAAAGTTGCTATAATACGCACATACTTCTTATTATGACTTGCACTTTACTATAACTTATTTCATACATTCATATTTTTCTTCTGAAAGTACATAACAATACAAAAAGGAAGGAAGGCCCAGCACGAAACGAACAAGTGACTGTCGGGAAGTTTATAAGTGAACAACCTAAAGAGGAGAATTATGAACGACTTCTTGGAAAAAACTGATCTGCTCAAAAATGTACCATTACCAAACATTTAGTTTACTATGGCAATCAAGAAATATAGAGAGCAATAAGAACTACAAAAAACCCTCTGTCCATCCATCCGCTCTTTTTTTCAAAGTTATGTACTTCTTTCCTTATCCCTTAACAACCACCACCGTCCGTCCGTCCTGCCAGGAAAAGGTAAGAGCGTTTTATGAGATCACGATGAGAGCACGCAAAGTCAAACATGAATGTACATTATGTTTTCTAAAGGAGAAAAGGTACGGGCAGAAACCGGGTGAGAAGGAGCACGTCATATAAAAATTTAATATACTTTAACTTCAAGAAATCGTCAGCCCAATAATAATATTTTTAAGTGAACCTTTTCCCTGTTTCCTCTACATTTTGCTTAATTTTTTTTAAAGAAGTTAAAAACCAGTATCAGCATCATCATCGCCATTCTCTCACATCATCATAGAAAAAGCATCAAGGCAACTTTATCCTACTCCTGTTTCATTCCTTCACACAGGGACCATTTAATTTTTTTAATAAGAAAGGGAACCTTCTTTTCTAACAAGCTCAGCATCCACACTCACAATTACTCTGCAGTATCCAACTTTGCACTCCATGCAACATTCAAAGAGTACGAATATGATGAATACCTAAATCCTGTGTATTGGCTCGGTTGGAGAAGCTGAGAGAGCTCATCACAGCAAGACTCTGCTTCCCATGAAATTTTCGGGAGAAAATAAAAACGAATCATTTAAAAATATTGCCAGCCATTGCATTTTTGACAACTGCACCAGATTATGACATGGCAATATCTGATTATTAGGCCCATTCAGGGAAGCAGAGCAAAAGGGAAGTCAGAATTTTGACAAAAGTCACTGGGACCGTTGTGATTGCAGCTTCCTTGCCTTACCTCACTAAAACAACCTTGTTAGAGACATACGCAAAGATTCAAGCATAGCATAAGAGAAGAGGAAAAAAATAATTGACAATATTTTTTAAATCCCTTCCACTGTATTCCTTGATTTACAAGATTTAGGTTTTTTAAAGCTCTGGCATACACAAGGTTCCTTACTGATGAGATATGTGAATGAGGAAGTGGTGGAAAAAACGTGTTGGGAAATACTGGTACAAAATACATTTAAAAATATGAATGGAGCCGATCCTTAAACATTTAAAAGGCTTAAACAGACGAAATTTACTTATGAAAAATGCCCAGGCTTATAAAAATAGATCGGAAAGCGATTTAAATACCTCTGTTTGTTAGAACAAAACCTCTCAATCATCCATACTGCAGCTTCAGAAGCAAAAGATTAAGCATTAAATGTTTGATTATTTTAAGAAAAAGAGTTGGACTTAAGCTGAAAAGTAAAGAGAAGGTAGGGTGACAAGTTCAACCTTATTGATCATCATGTAAACGAATGGTTAGACCCAAAACTAGTTAACTGGTAAAAACGATAACTTTGTTATTAGGATTATATATATTCTTGTAGCGACATCCAGAGAGAGCGGTCGCAACCAAACTCCGCATGGGATTTTTTTCACATGTTGAGTATTGGATAATAAATTTTAATTTTTTTGAATCAATTTTTAATTGCAGTTAAACCAAAGATTTAAGTGTTTAAAGTGCCACCCATGGTATTTTAAGACCTGGTCTGTGCGTTGGTGCAATTTGAAGTCGATTAAATAATTTTGAATAGTTAAAAGTTTATAGTTAATTTTTGCACAGTTATCATGCATTTTAAGTTTAATATTATCATCTGTGGCTTTACACAAGCCCATTGATTCTTTGAACCAAATGTAGGATACTGCTAAATTAATGAAGAAGTTTTGGAAAACATCACTGGAAGAGGGTGGAGGAGAGGAAAGGGAGGAGGGTAGTGTCTTTAATGGACCACCACCACCACCATCATCAAATCCTACCATTTCAGTTAACAACTTTGAAGATAGTATGGAGGTTGAGGGCCTTGAAGTACAAGCAGCCCCCTCCTCTAGGGGTGGCGGGAGGGGGCGCGGTGTTTCGTGGGCCCGTGCCTGGGGGGTCGTGGGGGGAGGGGGAGTGGAATGCGGTGGCGGTTCTCTTGCCCGTTACCTGCCTTTACGGCTACGGTTTCAGTTGGCGATGGGGATTGGTTGTCGTGTTTCGCTCTGCCTTGNGCTGTCGTGTTTCGTTCTGCCTTTTCCTGGGGTTCCTCCTGGCTTGGGTTTGCGGACTGCCGCGTACCCTCCCACACGATGAGATTACTCCATTTAATGGGAACATTATAACGGTGTTTCGGGTGGCCTTTGACAAGTTTAAGGCCCAGAAACCCAGACACAAATTTAATCATTTGTATTTAAGAATGGGCAGAATTATTTTGCCCTGTCATATCCAAAGGATTAAATCTACTCCAACCAGCTTACTACATTTAATTAGTAAGTCTGGTAGGTTTGGCCTGGACCAAAGGGGTAGACAACAGGCATTACATTAAGCTACAAGAATGTTGAAGAGGGCTAGACTGTAATAACTCTACTTCTTGGGTTCCACAGCTGGGGGTTGAGTTAATACTCAACACCCAACCCTACATAACAAACAAACAAACAAACAAATCTGATTTAGCTAGCACATTAATTTTTAAAGATGCTGGTTAAGTTCTAAATGAATTTTAAATCAATCATCAAGATATTCATCTTTTTATTTGTTATCGATAAAACGTAACCTTCTTTCAACGTGTTCATTTCCGGTTATAAAATAGCATTTGAAAATATATAAGTGTACTAAAAGTATTTTATGCAGATGCTGCAAGCATGACTATTGTAGCACGAAAAATTTTATTCGTTTTTGCATCCTTGAGAGAAGCAATGTTGCAATATTATGCTTTCACTGGCGATAATATGTTGTAAAATAAAACTAGATGTAAACATATATTCTGTCTCCAGTTCAGCTACATGCGTCTATAGTAAATCTGCTTCCATCGTCTTAATATTGATATGGTATTTTGTGTTACAAAATTTATTGACGGAAGTTGTTATTTGATGATGGAAAAGATTATTAATTTTTAAATCCTTCACTACTTTAAGACCCCAACTTTAATTTTTATATTGCTTCCAAGATTTGCACTCATTGGTACAAAGGTCACTTTTTGTCTTAATATTTTTAATGAAATTTTGCAAAAAATGTGAGAAGTAACTGGCCACAAATTTTGACATATTCAACAAATCACATCATCAACTATTAAACATTTATTAACCCATCACATAAATAGAATTATAGTATTCATGTCTATACAGAACGAAAATAGCTAAAAATACTACAAAGTTATTATCATATAACTTCATTTAGTCCTCGTTGACGGATGAATCGTAGGTAGCAAAAATGCACCTACCTAATCTATTTTACAGATGCAAGTACCGCACTTGTATTTTTAATATAATGCAGTTTATTTTCTTGCAAAATTGCTTTAACAGCGAATTGATTTAAATCGTTCAATTCATAAAAACCCTTATCTTTATGGTTTGAAAATGATGCTAATAGAAAAGTTACGCCGTAGTTAATAGAAAGTTATTCCAATTAGTCAATTTTGGTGCAATACTTTTATTTTTTAAAGGATCTTTTTTCATCTATTTTTAAAACATGCAAAATAGAATGTCTGCCACGCACAGGTCAATAAAATGCCAAATAAATCTGTCGCATACAATTGTTTTTACAGCTGACAGGTTTCCGTGCTAGTATTTTCATTTCAAGTTTTTATTTCGTAACAACTCTGGCTCTACCGGCTACAAAAAGTCAGTCAGTCTAAACAAACACGATCTTCGTCACGTAGTATTTATACTTTAGCTTTTCATGATGACATGCACTTTTACACTTTGGTTATTCAATTCATCCTTCAATAACGCTAGGGAAAACATATTGACAAAACAGAAAGATCAGTGTAAAAGTTTGTTACATAAGAATGTCAAAATAGTCAAAAATAGCAAAACTGAAAAACGGTGTTTGTTTTAATGGTTCAATATTCAGACATACAAAACTGTAAACTATCATAAAACTTAAATAAAATCACATGCTTAAAAAAGTAGTTGCAACTTGAAACAAAATTTTAAAACTGTTTTGGAGTTTTGGTTAGCATACCCTTAAATATAAAGTAAAAATAAAATTATAATTCACATCTGTCCACTTCTTGTGTTGCTCTCTGATGAATCGAAATTTGAGTAAAGTAAATTTTTAAAAAGGAAATTCGCATGAAAGTCATATAAAGCCAATGTTATGCTACCGCTACCAGCTCTACAAAGTCAAAAGTTTTTGACCATATTGTGGAAAAAATTCAACTTCAAAAAAGTGAGATTCTCATGTCATTATGTTAAATCAATCATGATTTGGCTGCAGTACAGTTTGAATTGCTAAAAAGCGTTATAAATTGCATAAGGCTTCCTACGGATTACGTGATAGAAAAACTAATCGCAAAAGTTCTTGACTGAAGAAGTAACCAAGGACTGCTACACTGTGATAGATAATTGTTTTTATCATTATCATACTGCCATATGCTTTGCATATTACACATTCAAAGCACAAACCAAGAGTGACTGACAAGTGGGTTAGTTGCTAGCAATTTTGGGGCACAATGTGACAAAAAGCATTTGGAGCTTTTCTACCTTTCCATCCACTTTATCTCTATCGTTTAAATATGTTTTTAAAGAGCTATACTTGTGGAACGTGCCTATTAACCAAAGTCTAACCATGGAATTATATAACTAAGGAAGCAAAATATATCAGATAAAAAGAATTAATGTTAGTAAAGTTAACTAACTAAAAGAAAAAAATAGTAACTAGAAATTATTGAAAGAAAATAGATACTTTACCATTAGCTAATTATAAAAGTATAAAATGAAAATGACCTTCTAAATTTTGCATAAATTAATTTCTATATACCATTTACAGAATTCAACAGTTTATTTTCGGATCGACAAAGTGAAAGTCATAAATATGATACGGATGGCATGACGCAATTTTTAAATTTGAGGGTTTTAACACCTATAAATATAATAAAAACGTGTAATATGCAATCTATAATATTACGTTTACAAATTGTTTATTTATAAAATAAAATTTGCTCAATTTATTAAAAAAGTTTTTATGCTAACAAGGGTTTAACAACTTTATTATAGTATATCAATAGTACGAAAGGGAAAAGTTAACTCTTATGATTGTCGTAAGATATAATTTGAAAATATTGGTATGTTTATATTTTTCAGCTGCCATAAGCAAGGTTCCTTCAAATCCATGTGGGATAATTCGGCGATGGTTGACATACAAAAAAGTATTTTTCAAGTTTGCCTAAAGAACTTTCAAAGAGGAAATATTTACTTTACAAACACTTTTCAAACTGACTGATGACATGAAAACAGGCTTTCCATCTAGAATCATACGAGGAAATGATTCCACTGCAGAAGATTATATTTTGCTGCATACAGTACATGTAGTACCATTGAAGCTAAATGACAATTTGTTGTTAACAGGTTTGAAATTTTTGTAGGATCATAATTTGCTTATCAAAACAATATGGTAGTATCAATTACAGGAACATCGCTTTCCTTTAAAAAGAATAAGGAAATAATTTGATCTCAAAAGGTCACAAGAATAGCATTGTATCGCTTTGTTTACTTTGAAGTGACGTAAGCCTGACGCCAGGAACAAATACAAACTTTGGTCATGCATTTGTGATCTGTGCAGGTGCACTATTAACTCGTTGTAAGTAATACATACAAGGATTTCCATGTTTACATCCATCCTTATTGCTCTATTCCTT
>JAANSO010000406.1:0-35174 GCA_036507315.1 Lepidocyrtus fimetarius
GATTCGAATCAGTTTCTTTGAAAAGTTCGTCAAAATATGTTTCATACGAAATCGGATAAATATCTATGTGATGGAGTTTACAGTGAAGTTAATGACTTGCATTAACAATAACACAGATTTCTATATTTTGTTTAATTTTTGTATCAAAATCTTTTGCGCACTATTTTCTTAAAGTGCTTGTTGAATTTCGTATCATTCTCGCGAACTATTTTTACGTCCTCAGCAAAAATTACACTTTGAATTGATTCGTCTTATTTAACCTTGTATTTTCTTTAATATTTTTTTTGCATTTAGTATAATTATGGACTTTTGTGTAAGTTCCAATGAAAGAAGTTTATTTTATATATCAGATAGTATGCATTAAGTGAATTACTAGATCATATATGACTAATTTAATGTGTTATTGAAACGCAATTTATTTATATTTTTTCTAATTGGTATATTTTGTAAAATGAATAAACTATAAAATTGATGTATTGCAGCGAAATAATTGTAAAAATTTGGGAAGTACTTTTTGAAATTTATGAACTTATCCAAATTATTTTTGTTATAAGTAATTAATCCGTGAAATAAAGTCTAGAAGCAATTCATAACTGTTTTTATTTACTCCTGCATAAACTGCCTTCTTTAACTTATCTACGTATAAATGATCTGTCAATTGCTAATCAACCAATCATAAATTATGAGAAAACGAGATTTATTAAAGAAACATCTAGATTAGTGCTTATAAAAATACAAATTCTGAATGGTGCAAGGATTTCAATAATATATATTGTGTATAGGTAATTAATTGTGTAAAACATCGCATTAACGGAGATAAGATTGATTCCATAATCTTTCTAAATAAATATTATTATATTACATATGGCCTTATAATTGATATATTAACTCTGACCTTTTTTACGAGGAAAGGCCAACACTACGTTCACTTACTCGAACAGCATAAATATTTTCATATGATTTCATTCATAAATCGCATTTTCTCTCTCTTTTTTATTACATGTGCAGCAAGATGAGGGTTAGGCGCGATGTGGTGATGCAGAGTTAGATGCTGACGTAGCAAAGGCGTGGTGGAAACAGATAAACCAATATCATGAATGGAAAATGAATGAAAACCTTTTCCACGATGAGAAACGGATAGAAGGGTAGAACAAGTAAAAGAGCATCTTGTGACAATTCTATTTTGATATGTATTTCTAATGAATTAGACATTTTCCGAGTTTGTATAATGTATAGTTATTAATGATCAAGGAAAGTCTCCTGATTCATGAAAAAATTACCAATAGCACTTTGTTTTACTCTGTCTTATCACTATTTTACGTGCTGCTGATAACTCGCTTTAAACTTGTGAATGAAAACGTAAAAGTTACGTTTAGTTATTAATTTTGAACAGTTGCAACATATTGGAATGAGTGAGAGTAATAAATATAATTTTATGTTGTGTCGAAATCGATTACTGAGAAAAAGCGGAAGCAGAAAAAGGCTTTATATAAAAAATTCTAATCATGTGATTTATACAAAATAGAAACAAAGCTGCTCATTCATCTGTCTTTTGATACCTTATCCATATGTTTTATTGGAAAGTAAGTAGAACATGAAATAACAGATCTCTCTGAACTGACTGATCGAATGGGGAAAGGTGAGATCAAAAGAAAAGTGAAAGTATTTCATTTCCCTTCTAATATTAGAAAAATAGCTATGTTTGCAAATTTTTGCGAAATCCCATTTTAGAACGAATGAGAAGAGAGCCTATCACCTTACTAATCTAACACTAGTAACTTGTTGAGTCGTTCATTTCTGTTGCTCAATGAGCGAAATCGGGTTTTAAAGTACCAGGGTATCTCCTCAAATATAAAACTAATTTAACTTTAAATTATTATTTGTAAAGGAAGCGTATTTTGATTATTTGAATAAAATATGCACATGATGTGGTTCAAAAGTGATATGGAGTATCTCAAAGTAAAAATTATTCCCATAAATAGATCAGTGGGTTATGTTGAGACACGAAACGAAATACTCTCAGAAATAACCTGCACTGTCGTATGACAGAAAACAATTCATCAGAATAATGTACTCAATCCTCAATAAGGTTAGAAATTAAGTAAATAAAGATAAGCTAAAAGTGTATACTTGTTTTAGAAATGAGCTTTCAAGTGAAAACAAAAGTCAGAGAGAAAATAATGGAGAATAAAAACAAATTTACTTACGTAGATTGTATGCCGGTGCTTCTTTGCTGATGTTGTTATTCGTGTGTGTCCTGGGCCGATTAATTAAAATAGCAACCTTGTGTTCGTCTTTCAAAATCGGGGCAAACTGATACTACTACTCCCGTCTATGTAATTTCTTTTCTTTCACGAGCAATAACAAGCTTAGAATTAGGTCAAGTTGAAAACTATTTAGCATAAATTTTTTCGTGTTTTAAAAATTGAAAAAGGATTCGGAACAAAGTACTTATTTTTCTTTCACTTTGGAACAGAGAAAAACTCTTCATGAAAATGGCTTATTAAAGGGGAGATATTAATGTATTCAATGATTATAATAATGAGCTTGTTTTATTAAAGAAGACTGGAGAAAATAAGTTGTTCTGTGTACGGTTGAAGTCAACAACTGTCACAAGAAGAGACAAAGTTAGCCTTTTTATACTTCTCACTTTAACGGTGGTAGTGGTGATAGCTGTGTTGGTGATCATCAGCTTATATTATTTGAACATGTCATATTACTATGTTAAAATGCAGCTTACTTGCTTTCTGGGGACATGTCTTATAGCCTTATAGCTACCATGATGAAAAATGCTTTTCCACGCGCTTTATTCCACTCTTACTGGAATAAGGTTGTTAAGCATGTATTACTAAAGATGTATGTTTCTGCTTCCCATTTCTTATGGTAAAATTAAAGAAAAAATTGATCATACAATATAGATGTTCGTATTGTAAGAGCTCGTATGCACGTACTTATCATTTACGTTTAAATTGATGGCGATAGGTAGGCGAGATGGTTAAAACAACGAAACGATGCAAATGTATGATTTTCGAAGGTTGATTTGTGGCGATGATGATGCGACTGATATCAGAAAAAATTGGAAAAGGGTAGCGTGATGTTAAGCAGGAAGGCAGTGAAAGAAGCGTTTGATTTGAGGCAAGTCAGTTTTTGATTGCGCGAAAGTATTCAAATTTGTGCGGCTTTATCTACTCCGCCATCTGAAGAATATCATTATATTTTTAAAATATTTTGATCTTCCCAAGTACGCTATAAATTTATATTGATGATTATAATGAGACTGGATTGGTTTAATTTATACATTTGGCACCTTATATAAAAATTTTTATATGCTGCATGTCTGCGCAAGCCTTTCCTATAAAATCGAAAATATGAATACGTGCGAAAAAACCGGAATGAATTTTACAACAATTCCAGTATTGAATTTTTAACCTGAGCTGAATTATCTTTAAATATTGTGCTTTGTTTGGCAAACCAGGAAAGTAATAGAAAATATTTGGAGCATTGGAAAAACCGGCAGGGATAGGCGATGAAGTTTTATTTAAATATAAAAATATTACAATTCCATGACACCAAGATGCCACAAAGATTCTTTGTTGAATACTTAATTGTCGTAATTTTCCTGCACATGCTTCAATTTTTGACATATGTCTGTGATATGAGATGATCCTATTCTGTTCAAAAAGCTTACCTTTCAAACCATTTACTTTTTGAATGTGTACGTGCACGAAATATTCAGGCTAAATCGTTTTTATCTTTGTTGATCCTGAGCCGATTTCCAAGGAATATTTCCAAAAGGATTGTTTCTATTTCTCAAGTCACAAAAGTATTACTACTAAAAGACATCCATTATTAACGAAATAATAATAGTGGAGTAAATATTTTAAAAAACTGTAATGTACCTCTTTTAAAATCCCATAGTTTCATAGGCAAAGGTAGTTTTATAAATTATTTTTAAAAACCTTTATGCAAAAAATAATGTCTTCAAATTATCTGAATGTGGCATCGACAAGAACATAATCGGATCATGCTTATCATACATGACAGTGTTTTTGGGGAAAATGATAGACACGAAAATAACTTTTTATATCGTGCAACTCATTCGCTATTCTTTAATTTTTATTTTTGATTAGTGATTTTGGAATTGTCGCGCCCTGTCATAAAATTTACATTGTAAGTTGTGACCTTTGCTCTCGTATAATAGTACTTGCTAAATCTTGTTAAACACGCACTTCTTTTATACCATGGTTGACAGAAAATAAGTTTCTCGTTACACCCCAGAAATTGATTAGGCATACCTTCACTGTTGACTATGTAAATCCTTTGTTTTTACATTAACAAAATAAAAGTAAACAAACATAATTAATATGAAGCCAAAGGACATGATTTAATCTGAGGATTATGAAACTGTCGTCTTTTTTAAAATAATGGCATAACAATCTCTATCTTTTCATGCAATTTTTAACAATTTCCGGAATTTTTATTGTATTTTATCGGAAATCAGTTAAATTATAAAATCAATTTTCTTAAAATATGGTAAAATCACTGTGTTATTCTACAAAATAGTTGACTTTTCTATTGTTTATGTAATTTTTGAAATGGCATGTTATTGTTTTTGAATAAACAAAATAATTTTTTCAGTAAATTAACCATACTTTATAGTATCAGTAGTATCACGTTTTTAATTATTTCCTTCGATCTATTTGGGCTTCTATATAATATTGACTTGCTTTCTCTTAACCAACTACAACTTGCAGATAGAGACGCAAATTACTAAATACTATTTAGTAAATACTATTTAGCTGATAGATACGAGATCATACATAATTCATTGCATTTTGTCATTTTCGATGCAAATGCTAGCATTTAAAAAGCGTATACCTACATTGCATTACATTCTAGCATTAGTACTGACATACAAATATTACATTTTATTTGTTTAGTAGTTCTAAGAAATACCTTTCAAGGTTGTTCAATATATGTAATTATTCACCCCTTGAAAATAAATAATATACATGATGAATTATACTTTCGGGTAAGTTTCTAATAAAAATATTTACAAGCTTTTCTGTAACAAAAGTACCTTATCCTGGATCCCCAAAAGATTCTCTACGGGTCAGATATTTGAAATTTACAGATCGTCTAAAAGATTTGTGCTAAATAAAAGCATTAACGCTTTGGAATCTCAATTTAATAAATTAAAAACCTTGAAAAAAGCTAACAATAAATCCGGTGATCATGATTGTACCTTTCAAAACCACCATTTTGACTAAATGTATGCTTTTGTTTGCAAAACTTGCAACAAACCCACCTTCCGTCGAAAATAATAAATTCCAATTTGTCCCCTAAAATTTCAGTAATGGCGCTAACTTTTTTAAAGTCTTTCAAGTCACTGCCCTAAGTTTGTAGACGTTTGAAGCGTTTTGCTATGATTTACGTCAAGTTTTGGCTTGATTAAATTATCTAATGATCAGATCTGCATCTTTTGTGTCTGCACCCTTTACTAAATAATTTCTACCAGCCTTAAAAATTAAAAATAAGAAGCATGTGCACATTTTTGGCCAAGGGTTTTGATATAGTTTACGCATTCAATATTTTAAAGTAAACATTATTCGAGAAGGACAAAGCTCCACTTGGTGGTACGTTTTCAAACGAGTATTCATGAATTATTCATTGGCCCTTTTCGGAAGTGTCACATAAACGGGCGTAATTGAAACGCTTTGATAGATTGATGAAGTTGATGAAGGTGATATAGATAATAGTGAGAATATAAAACCAAGTTGTAGAAACCGACCACAAAGAAATTATGTGGACTTCCAGCAACATTCATTTTTTATTTTCAAGTCATTGTTTGATGCAAATTATATATTAATTTGATATTCGTACTGAATAATATAGATCAGTCAAGGACTTTACAGGAGAAATCGCAGTGCGCAATCTTCTCAAATAACAGAGCAATGCTCTTTTTCTCCTCCTCCTCTTTCTACGTTGGGATTTGTGAAATTTGATAGACATCATCACCACGTAAATATATTCCAAACCGTGCCGTTAAACTATCTTTGTCGTCATCTTTCTCTATTACGAATATGATGTATTTAAGAAAATACTAGCATGACTAGATTTTGATGACATCAATTAATGAAGAGGGATCCGTGAATCCGTGGAAAGATTTTCATGGCAGCAGGAACTGATTTTTAATTTAGAAATAGTTGTATAAATCCTCATTCTAATGATATGATGCAATTACTGGATAAGTCCAGACGTATGGTTTTAGAAATCAAAGGAAGAGAAACCGAAGAGGATGAGGAAGATTCCAGACAATATATCAGTCTGTTTTATTATGGCGTTGGCGTCTGCACAAACGCTTCATGGCCCAAATTTAACAAAAATTTCTACGTGTTCTTATCTACATAAAGCCTTGCAAATTTGTTTCGATAAAATCTAGTTTTGGTTATAATATGTGTTGTATAATTTTTAAATGCTAACAATAAATCCCCGATTTAAACAGAATAATAATCGCACGTAGTCTATGTAAAAGATTTGAATGAAGATTTTCCTGTTCTTATTACTTTTAAATTTGCTCAATTAATTCATCGAAAACTATGGCTTTATTTATAAGCAAGCCATTCCCGACTTACAATCATTTCGGTGATCTGTATCGTCGTAGGGAAATCGTACAAACAAACGTTGATGTATTTGTAAATTTTTATCCTTGTAGAAATGAACTTAAGAAAGATTCACAATCACGATTCTTATCTGAATTTAATTTAGTATAAAAAACTACGAATAGTGTTAAAATCCAGGTATTAATACAAAGTCATGTCGACAGGCACTCTTTTTATTATTTGAAATCAAGTTCGGTACAAAAAGGGATATTACTGGATTGTTGATTGTTATAAACTAATAGAGATTAAGTTCGAAGATAAGCATTATAGTAATCTTGTGTTTTTCCATATTTATTTGAAAAACTTATATCAATAAAAACAACCATGTGAATCTGACCAATTGTCGTCTTGTGAAAAGATGTTTATGGAAAATGTTCCACTAGCTTTTTATCGTTCCAAAAATTTTATACCTCTGCAGCGGTTAATAAGAGTCATCCATCACTATTATAAAAGATTCCATGAATCCCTGGCCTTCGGTACCCCTTCAAACATGAAGTATATGTCCTTATCTTCGATATGTGTTGTAAAAAAAATAAACTCTTGATCTTGAGATACAGGAAGTGGAAAACGTATCAAATGTGTTGTACGAGAAACGAGAAAATACAGCTTCAAACCACAGAAAAAATTCCGAAGCAAAGTTTATATTCTAATTAAACCCATTTCGGAATAAATAGGACAACAAAAGAAGCAATTGTTTACTTCAACATTGGACTAAAAAAACTACTTCAATTACACAAAATTACGCAAAACTACCACGCACTTTCTTTCTTCTTCTATTATTTCTATTATTGATCTTGGTTTATTTTAAGGAAAACCATCAGCTCAATTTTCTTTGTGCTTTACTTTAAGGGTTTCACTGAAACTGGGGCGACAATGACGACTTTCATTTATTTCCAACTTAATTAGCTTTTATTATTTATTGTTGCAACAGTGGTGGCTTGACGCAAAATCCCCGATTTTCGCATATTTTATTTAGGTCACTCCTACTTATTTAAGATTTATTATAAGGCAAATATGCCAAATATAAAAATTCGAATTTCGAATAAATTATGCTTAAGATAAATTATCAATATTTATATGAACAACCTTGGATGACGTCAATCACTTAACACAAAGCCTTTTTCTAAAATAGTCTAGCATTGCCCCAAAAGTATAAAATATTATAAAACGGTATTTTTCTGAAAAACTCACTGGGCCCCTTCCACATTTTAGTGTGTATAATTGATTAAATAACTGTTCAGCGCAATTTTCTTTGGTGAGTTTGCCAATTAATATAAATGATGTATTTAAACTAAAATTCTAAATAAGTAAAAGTAAATAATATGATAAATTTGGCTCAAAAGTAAGTAAAACTATTTCCAAGATGATGCCCTGTGTTTTATTGGGTAGGTTTACAGGAAGGTGCGCTTTTATGATAGTTCTACAATGCAAAATTCAACCCTATAATTTCTATTTAGCATTTTTAATCCATAGGCACAATCAGACGACCTTGAAACTGAATAAATTTTTCATAAATCTCAGAATTCTATTTTAAAAATTAGAAATATAGCTCGTTCTATAAACGAATGAGGACACGATTATGGTGATGATAACGATTTTTAAATACAAATTACTATAAATGATTTATATTCATATAAAAATGATATGTTACTTCATATTCTAAAACGTCTTTAACTATGGCGCATACATAAAAATGGGAGTAACTTTTAGATTTTCAAACTAACATACGTAGAAACTATGTTGCAATATATTTTGAAAAATGCATGAACTCGATCGAGTTGTTCTTTCACTTTCATTTTCATGATTCTTGCAATAGTGATTTTTATATTTTTTATTATGAATATTAGATCGAATATGATAAAATGGCTAAGAAGACAGTTTTCAGGAAATTTTTATTTAATCAGTCGCTTAATTGCTTTTATTGTTGCTGTTTTTACATCAAGCACGTACTTATTTTATTCTCCCTATAAAGAGATATAATTATTATATAAATAAGAATCTAGAAACCTAGCTACAAGGGTATCTACCTAGGCTATAGTATGCATAATTGCCTTTAATTGTAAGATAAAAATGCTAATGAAAGTTGGAGAATCAAGCTTAAACAAAACAATATTATTATTAACAAACTCGTTTTTGTAGTTATGTATATCATTGTTAATAATAATGTAAAGCAAATCAAGTGATTTTTAACCGGAAGCGTTTAGAAAATGCACAAGCATGTTTAAAATTTTATCTAGTTTTTAAATGTAAGTTAGATTTTACTTTTTATAGAACTCTATACTTTGGATAAGTAATACTTTAAAGGCACCATGATCGAGTTCAGACTTTAATCGGACTCGAGAGAATCATCCTTTTTGTTTTATTTTTGAAGGTTAAATAGTCTTTTCGATTTGAAATATTGTGTCATCATTTGACTTTGACAAATATAAAAATCAATGTCTTGTTACAAATGTTAAATACATATATATATTTACTCTTCTAATGATATACGATATACAATACATTCCGGATTTAGAGATAGTATTTGTTTTAAAACTTCGAAAATAGTTTTGTATCAAGTCTTCTGTTCTGTTACTTTAATTCTCAATGAGACTGAGAGCATTATAATTTCTTTGTACCTTATTTAGGCCAATTAATTAAGTAACTGATATTTTCTGCTTTATATAGTAATATTTTAAATTTGAAAGTGGACTTAGTATATCATAATTATATGTCTGTGGCGTTTCCTAGAAGTGATCCTGCAAGTTTATTGTTTTCTTAAACCTATATCGAAAATGGTGCTGGTAGTACAAGACAGTTTAGTTTAGTGACAATAATGATACAGAGAAATACAGAGAGACAAAGATCATTATTACTTGACATGACACAATAGCACAGTACAGCAGTTTCATGTTTTTACAGCTAGAAATATATAGGTACGGTTATACATGTGTGAACAGTTTGTAAAAGTTATTGAGGAAAGCCCGAAATTTCCCATATCTTGATATTGGCATCTTGTCCAGTGGATACAATCGCGTTGTTATCTAACCAGGCTACGCGTGTGATTTGACTTTGTGGATGGGCGTCTGTAAAGCAAGCAAAATGATTGAATAACAAATAAAATTATGCACGCTGCCGCCAGTAAACATTCAACTCATTTCATTTTACGCCAATAAACCTCATTTTCTGCAAAAACATAATATTATCATTGTGTAGACATACTTTTGATGACAAGATGTTTTGCTGGGAGATCAACACTCCACACAATCACGGTCGTATCCAAACTTCCGCTAGCAACAAGCTTTGAGTCGGGAGACCAGCCCACGCAATTGACGCGAGCAGAATGAAATCCCCACTCTTTGTTATGTGCAGGCTATAAAATAAAAGTAATGACAGCGTCAACAACTTTGCTTTTAAGAAATCATATTGAATTGGAAAGTATGAATAAATGAATTGCATCATTTTTATAAATATAGAAAAAGCAATAATACAAAAATGTTTTGTCAAAATATGTTTTCCAATTTACCTCGTAGGAAGCGGTAGAATACAATACAACTTTTCTGTGACCATCCGACGCAGCTAAATAGTTTCCATCAGGGGAGTACTTAACATCTGTCACAGGACCAAGATGGTCCAGAGTAGCTTTTGGAGAGAAAGCATTTCCTGTGACAACATACACGTGCGTCTGTATGAACACAAAATGATTTTTTGTCATTTGTTAGTAAAAATTTAAACCCTTTACATCCAAACAAATAAACTTGCACATTCCAAAGAATTTTTGTAAGTTCAATGCCCTTATATCATACCTTATTATCCATAGAGCCGCCCACAGCTACGTCTCCCGAAACCGGATTAATAGACAGGCTAGATGGCTCGTAATCCACCGGCAAAGAGCCAACTTTCCGCCCATTCTCTAAAATAAGCAACTGCGCAGGAGAAAGAGTAACAAAAACATGTGTTCAAATGCATTTGGCTATTTTATGTTGCAGAAAGTAAGACTTGCTCAAAATAACAGCTATTTTAAGGATAAGATTAGGAAAGCGTTGATTTGATAAGTTAACATATTGGAATAAGTTTGAAAAAATGCTTAGTTCTTTGATGGCTTTATTGCTTACTTCTTTCACAGTAGCAATGATAACTCGGCTCTCCTTCACGTCCATGCCACGAGGTTGTGAGCCCAACTTGACGTCACTTACATTTGTGTATGCATAAGTATTGAGATCAACGAGACGGAGTGTATCATCGATTCCACAAGTGTAGAGAGTCGAACCTACAACTTTCATTCCATTGATTTGATTTCCATGGCCAGTTCCACTGATACGGTTGTTAACGCCTGTTTTGGCATCCCAATATGTTACGTAACCGTCATGGGATCCAGTGAAAATTGTTGTACGATCCTCATTTAAGCACATTACCGTAATTGGCTTGTTGTGACCCTATTTAAATTTGAAAAGATTCCTTTTTAAAGAATCCATTCTCCAAACCAAAATAAAAAAGTTTTAAGATGTTTATCGAGTAAAATAAAATAAATACCTTGACAATACGAAGAGGTTTCGTTGGATTGTTGACATCCAAGTAATTAATGAAACCGCTTAACGATATAGAAATGAGATGAGGTCCTTGCCACAAACAGGAAACCTTGCGAAATAACAAAGGTTAAATTTTAATAACTTTCAAATGCAACGAGGTTAAGAAATTTTAAATATTCTTACTTGTTGGTCATCAACTTGGGTACCCATTGGAAATTCAGAAATTAACTGACGAGTCTCAACATCCCACAATTTACAAGTCTTGTCTCCGGATGCGGTAAGCAGTTGCTTATTGTCAGGGCTCCAAGCAACTCCATAAACACCTCCATTATGAGCTGGTGAACCAACTTCACCTACAAGTTGGGAGTCTTTAGCTTCATAGATGAACACTTTACCATCGAAGCCACCTGAAGCAAACAATTCACCGTTTGGAGAATATCTCACAGCTTGAACGAACCTGCTGTGATCCTACAAAACAATACAGAAGTTATCAGGCTTTCGTATATTGCTTATAACAGTGCGTAGGAAATTTAGTAAACCCACTTGTTTAGTCATCTTGAACTTGAACGGCGGTCCTTCAAAAACCCCAATAGTATTGTCTTCACTTCCAGTAACAATTCGGAAAGGACGAGTTGGTTTAAAATCACACGAATTGATTGGTTTAGATTGTCCAGATATCTCTCCAACGGAAGTTCCAGTATCCGCCATAAACACATGGCCAAACCTGAAAGCAGGATTGGTTTTTATATACTTGCATACTTATTGTAGTGTTGATATGAGTTAGCTAGGATAGATTTCAATTAAAATCAAACACTTATTTTTAACAATGCAAAGTACCACCGTCACTCACTTTTCACGACCTTCACCAACTACCACCATCCTTTGGTTATCAGCAGACCATGAAATGTCCTTGATTGGTCCTAAGAACGGAGTAAACTCGTTCTTTAAGATGTGCTCCTTGTTTACTGTATCCCAAATTCGAAGCCTTCCACTTTGGTCTTTAATGAATCATAATGAAAATACTTTTGCTTTAGACATTGATAATAATTATTTCAATTAGAAGAATAATAAATTAGCCAATACCTCCGGAAGCAATGTAGAAGCCGCTTGGAGAGTACTTTGCAACAAGTACAGGAAGCGAATGTTCCGTGTAAGTGTCAGCAATAGCCGGATCCTAATTAATAATTAACCAAGCATTGTAGCATTTACCCAGGTTTAAATCACATTTCAGTAACATAAAAATACAAATCAACGTTCACTCCACTAGCTTACATCAATATTCCGAATAATAACACTGTTATTATTACAGTACAGAATATTCTTCCCCTTTGGATCAGGCCCCAAAACAATGGGGTTACCCCGTTGGGTACGTGGAAGCGTTGCAAGGGTATTACCTTTAAAGAAGTTATACAAATTAATTACTCCTGTCAGTGAATAAAACAGTTAAACAGTATTTAGTAACAGCTGATTAACAACTTACGACAAGTGTATGACATGTTTCAGGTCTTCAAAATCAAGGACTTTAAGGGTTGTGGAAAAATATACACTTCCAATTCGAAAAACACACCTTCAAACTAATTTTCAATATCTCCTCCTCACGCTAATCTAATAAAGTAGAAACACAATTAAAACAGCAAATTATAATCAAATCTAGTTGTACACTTTAAAAATCATGTCAAGTCAGTTTTCCTTAAATCAGAGGGAAAAAATATGTGCAAAAACAGTTGCGCCGACGGAAAGCAACTCTTTTGAACTGAACACTTCTCTCTTCAAAATCCATTCAGCAAACAAACATTAGCGGATTGCCACTTCCGTTTTTATTTCTGTATTTTTGCACAGACAAGGAGTAGCCAACCAGCCAAAGCTATAAAATTGCAAACAAGGCATCCGCCAAAAGAGTGCTGTTTTTGCTTATTCTTATCAGTTTTATCATTTCTTACACTCCCTTTTTATATTTTTCTTTTTTTAAACTTGACTTGACATCTTTTTGCACTAACCCCCGCTATTGCAAAAAATATTAAAAACCAACCTAATTTTAGGAAGTTTTGGTCTCCAAATGAAGTTTTGCAAAACAATAATTTTACGATCCTTAAAAAATTAGAATTCCTCTTTCTCTCCAATCCAAAGTAGAAATGGAAAAATATGACTAACCAAAAAAAAAGTTGACGTACAAACAATCCTTTTTTGTTCTTGACAGAAATTCACTTCAACCGGACCGACTCATCCTTCATCAATGTAAAGAGAAGCTGTTCATGTTGATCTCTGCGTACTTGCCAGTGTTACAAATGTTATGTAATAGTATCCATATCATTCATATTGAAAAAGCCTTTCCTTATGCCTATTTTTGTTGAAATGATGCCGGTATACCATCTCGTTCATGTTTTTATGATGATTGAGGCTATTTTATGTTTTTAAGGCTATTATATGAATCTATGATGATGCGGGATGATGGCTTTTACGTAAGAAATGTATGCTCATGATTAAAATCGGATCTGTTACAGTTTCAAAAGTGGATGATGGTTAGATATGAACTCATAGAGGTGAAGTCCAAACTCAATCAAATTTAATGCAAATCTGCAACTGAATCATCGTTAAAATTGGGATTTGTATTGTAAAGTCATAGTCCAGCTGAATAAAAATCCCAAATTAGGGGTAATAATTGTACGAACTTTGACAGCTCTTTTGATTTTGATGACGATCTATGATCATTTTCATATGATCCTATAGTTTCAATTTGATTATGCATATATTTTTCTGCGTGTTTATTTAAAAACACATTTAAATATTATTACAACTTCGAGTAGAAAATTAGCCATTAAGAAAAAAGATGATGCTATATCAACTTTGTATGTTTTTAGTTTGAACGCATTTGCAGACTGCGCAGAGCGCAAAGGAAGAGAGGTCTTTTACAAATTATGCCCTTTTATGGGCATGCAATGCGATACAAAACAGAATGAATTCGAATGGCGTTTTATGCATTCTCTTTCATTTCATAAGCAGACTCATTCAATGAAAATGGAATTAGAGAACAGGGGATAGAAAGTTATGAATCTGATATGGTATTATGCAATTCTGAAGAAACTCAAATATGAAAGATTATGACGATCCTTGTCCAACTGAACAAAGAGAATTGTTTTAAATAGGTATGTATGTATGTATAACAATTTTTTTCAAATTTGTTCCAGTTCATTTTTACTCTGCAAAGAAAAACGATATTTTGAATAAAGAAAGTAAGGAATAGCATTTAAAATAAGTTTGCTAATTAGGAATAAATGCCTGTACGATAATTAGTACTTGTACGAAGATTTTAGACATGTTCATGAGATACTTATGCATACTATTCGTTTTGTTTTCGTCTTTGAATGTGAAAACTTTTCTATTACCTTTGGATGATAAAAAGAATTCTTGCCATTTGTCAACTTATCTTTATTGTCTCGACTTGCAATCAATGTAATTTGCTGCACTGTATGAATTTCACGATTTCAATGTCGAGATATCAAATTGGAGAAAAGTTATCCAGAGAGATTATTATTATCAACAGAGAAATACAGAATATTTTCTAGTTACGCAGTGAGGTTTAGTTACATTATTGTATTTCACACAAATTATGCATAACATAGGTAATGATTATGATAAAATGCCCGACCGACTATGTACACAGTATTTTGCAACTTCCAAACCCCATAAACGCATTTTAAAGGCGACGGCTAGGCTTTATGATGGATCTTTTAGTTAAAAATATGTCATTAAACAACGGAAGCATTTCATGAGTCATATTTTGCTTAAGACAGTTGAATACTTTTTTGAATGGAAATACTGATAAGCAAATTGGTTTATTTAGAGAATCAAAAGCGCATTTTCAGGGACATTATATGTATCACAGTAGCAAGCAAGAATCTGCAGAGTACGTATTAATGTCGAGTTGAAAAGAGATCTCAGATTTGTCCTTTATCTAAAACGGAAAATGCAAATTTTAAAACCTGACAATGCCAACAAAAACTAATGTACTCACTGTGCTTTACTCGTTTCAGTGATAACCTTACATAAGTAGCCACAAAAAACTCCACGGGAATAGCCGACGTTTATCTGCCACTATCCAGCAAATAGATTTTTTTTACCATTTTACTGATTCCTGATTTTTCAGACTAATTTTATAATTCTAGAAATAGTAGTATAAAAGTGCAGCAGTTAAAAATAAGTAAATTATATTCCATTCATGATAATCAATTATTGCGAAGGCTCCAGTCAGTAAAATCGAGTCAACATTATTGACTATTTTATAAAATCTAAATATTAATTACAAAAAACAGAAATTACCAAATATATTTCGAGATCATTTTCATGCAAAAATGGCTATGTATTTCTCTGATGTTGAAACCTTGGGAGCATTGATGCGGATGAAGGAAGCCGCTTTTGTTTACGGAACTCGACATTTTGAAGAGTCGGGATCTGATGACGCTATTTTAAAAGCGTTTGTGGAAAATCTGAAGGAAAAGGAGTTTAAACGTTTAAAGTGGTCAAAAACGTCTCCGCAGGTTAACAAATACAACAGTATAAGTCTTATGAATATTTTCCTAAATTGTTAATATTAAGCATAGGTGTTTCAATCATTTTTATTTTTAGATTAAATACAGGAAATCATTGGTGGAATATATTATGAAAATTTGCGAAGAGGAGTGTCTCTCTTTCCAGACGACGTATTTAGCAATTTATTTACTGGATCGATTCATGGCTAATCACAAGATTCTACTTACTCAATTGCCAGTAGTGGGAATAGTGTGCGTTGTTGTTTGCGGGAAAATATTGGAAACTAATCACGAAATTCCCAGATATCGTTCACTTTGTGGGTATTTGTCCGACACGCCTAAAAGCACTCTCATAAAGATGTTTACCACGATAGAGAACCATCTACTTAAAAGCTTTGACTACTCCATTATGGTCCCAACCGAAGCAAATTACTTGGAAGTTTATTTACTTTACGCCGTCGATGGAATGAGGGTCATCGTAAACCTTGATCCAAATAACAACCAATCAGATCAGGCCAATGGTAATCTCCATGAGATGGATTGCAACGGAAATCAAATTGTAATTGAAAATGAGAACGGTGAAATTCATGAAATTCCGAAACTGTATTCTGAGGACAGGCTACCCCATAAAGAAATGCTCGACTCTATTCGAGAAACGACTCTCCAGATCTTACAGGAAGTGACTTTAGGTAAAATATATTATTGTAAATTAAATTATTTTTTTTGGGTGAAACGAGATTTTTGCATTTAACACGGACTCCCTCTCACTTCCAGTTTCCATCACTAGTGTTTGTTACGCACCATCTTTAACTGCTGCAGCAATGCTAATGGCTGCAAGACGAGAGCACGGATTAAACTTTTGGACTTCAAATTTGCAAAATCTCACCAACCACACGGTAGATGAAGTACGACAATGTTTAAATTACCTACAGTACTTCCTCAAGGGTTTGCAACTTAAACAGCCTTTTGAGGATCCCAACTACTTGATTGTCATTGATGAACCAACAACTTACGTGTTTGACAATACTGAAGAAGAAGAACAAATTGAAGAAACAAGTTAGCAGCTCTTTTTTAATTAAGTGATGATAAGAATACTTCGGAAATAAACTCTTTGTAAAAGTTGATTGATTATTACATTTTGTGAAAGAACTTGTCAAATGTACCATTTTTATTCGCTCTAGCCATTTCAACTAGTCTCTCTTTATAGTGTACAAAAATATGTGTGTATTGACATAATTTTTATAAAGGGAATTTTGTTTCCAGATTTAATGTAAGTATACAATTTTGCAACCCAATACCTTTTACAACTGTCTGTGTGTTTTAACTATATATTTTAAATTTAAGGAAGAATTTTTTTCTATTTTTGGTATAACAGTTTGTTACAAAAATATACCATCATATCGAAAAATATTGTTTTATTCATAGTTCGAACGTACAAAAACTCTTCTCGTGAATAATATTAAGCAACGTTTAATATCTAGATCTAAGTACTACAGTTTATACGTGTACTAATAACTATTAATGCGGGAATGAAACAAGGAAATGTTTATGATCAATTATTTGAAAATTATTTAGAAAAAGGTTAGTAATTTTAAAGGAAAGAAGAAAATTATTATTTAAGGGGAAATTGAAAGATTCCGAAAGTTGTGCGGTAAAAGTGCTTAGGATTTAGAAGTATTAACGTATGGTTACTGGATTAGTTTCGTCACATTAGAAAATAGAAAGGAAATGATGCGAATGTAATTATTACAATTTTAAATTCATTATGTTTTAAGATGCGCTGATAACTTCATATCCGAATACTACTCCATTTTTATTGAATGAATAGTTTGGAACAATGTCACGAACAACCTAAAAAAAATTAAAAGTATTAAATTAGTTTATTGTAAATGGCAGCCAATTAGGGATTAGCAGGATTGAAATTTTTCTTATTGAAATGTTTTGTTTTTACCCGTTTCCACAACCCATCTTTTTCCTTTTCATCCATGTATGGTTCCAATCGCCCAACATATTCCTCCACGTATGATAGATATTCCTCACGCATTATGATGAAGATTGAGCCACCTTGTTTAAAAATTAAATGAATAATGTTGCATAACATGCTTCTTAGAAAAAACCCAAAATAATTTTTCAGTTTGTTATGTAAAAAAGCACCTGGTTTAACAACTCGAATCATTTCATCAATAGCACTGACTGGGATATGCCCTTCTCCCATTCCCCCAGCAATTACCAAGCTGTCGTATGTGTCTGTAAGAAGTAAAAAAATAAATTTAACTAAACATTAAGTAACGTTGGTTTTATTTATTGACATATGGCTTCGTACTACACTTAATAGCAGCCACGGGCTCGTCCCCAATTGTACTCTCAAATGTGTTACGATACACATTTCTTTTCACCAATTCATTCAGCATTCCCCGAGATGGTTCCAGAGCGTCAATTACACTATTTCATAAACGATCTGTCAATACTTATTGAATTTTTGGAATAATAAATGTTATTAAACTTGCACATATGTTTACCTGAATCCTTTCTTAACTAATTCCTCTCCGACCCTTCCCGTTCCTGCAGCAACATCCAATATCTCAAGAGCAGCACGTTGCCCATCTGGGTAATATGCAGCCATAGCCGTAGCAGCAATTTCAGGCCCGTTATAGATTCCGGGTCGCAAGTCCTGTCAAAATCAAATAATATAATTAAGTAGGTTTGTTTGTAATATTAGAGTTAAGCAATTAGGGTTGAATACCTGGTCATAGTTAGAAGCCCAGTTGGAATACACTTCCACCATTTCCTTGCGACTGATCCCAGTTTGATGAGCCTTGTAGTTGTTCAGATACTCCTTTGCAGCTCCTTTCTCAACTCCCTCGATCCCTTTTACATTCGCAATCGGTGAAACCTCCTTTCCGTTTTCACTTATCCCATTGGTTCCGTTCACTCCGTTGGCCCCATACGCCACCCCGTTAGCTCCATTGGATGTTGTACCGTTCATCTTGGCTTCCTTTTTTAAATTAGAGACAAATTTTGATTAAATCAACTGAAAGTAGCCACTGCCAATTTTACCAAAAAAATTTGGAAGTTACAATTAAAATACCTACGTTTGCAGACGTCGTAAATCCACGAAATGACCACGTCAAGAAATAGCGAGCTATTAAAAAAAGGAATGGCTTTCTGTGTTCACTGCACCCGTTTGCTACCAGTTAACGACTGACGACTGATTCCTATTTCCTCAGGAAATGCTCGCTGAAAGGCAAACGCAATGCGATAAAGTAGACGTAACGCAACTATTAAACTTTAGGCCTGAGCTGCTCGCGAGCTGTCAGATTTTTTTACTAACTTTTCTCTGTAATACTATAAGAAGGGTAATAATAAAAATATAACAAGTTAGTGGAAATGGCATATATAGCCAATAAGTATATTAGCTTCTATGTAGGTATGTATGAAATGAACATCAACTTCCAATAGAACAATGCTACATGACAGAATGACAAGCGTTTGAGCTACTGTCGCCTTTTCTTGCCATAAATTCTAAATGAATCAATGTTCCACGGTTAAACCACAAATCGCCTGTTCAAATGCTAAAGAACTTTGTATATAAACCGCGTTCTTTGCATCGTATAGTGTAGCTTTTCCCTCCTCGAGTTTCCACTTAAATTTCACTTTGATACCGGAATATGACAAATTTTATCTATACCAGGGTCCATAAAACAATAAAAACAAGTAGTACATTAAACTTAACAATTTTATGTTATTTGTCTTGTTACTGTAAATTTAAATTATTCACAGCTATCGCCAAAAATGATTCAGGGTTTTAAATTAGGGCTATGCCAGTGTTCCTACGTCCTACATTTATTATTTTAATGAATCATGATGCGTTGTTATAGCATATGAGATTGAGGAAGCAATAATTTAATTTAGGAGAAGTGAAAACTAATAACGAAAACTGCAGAACACGCATTATGTGAGGGTAACTGAATGAGGGGGAGCTTTAGGTAGAATAATTTCCCAAAACTATAGTTCTGTTTTGGGTAGATTTGGTAAATAGTACGAAGAATAGAAATGAATAATATACGATTGTTAAACTCTATTATTGTACAATATACATTTATACATTGCATTGAATATGTGTAATTTTCATATCGATTTTCTAACTTTTAAGTTTATTAACCATGCTGGTCTTATATCTATAAGAAGAACGATAAAAGCTGACTGAGTAGATCATAGAACAACGGCATGGAAAGCTTAAGAAATCTACTGTTAAGTGTGAAAATAAATGTCAATACCTTATCTTAACAATAATTACATGCTTAAACTTTAGAGTGACGTGGATGATGACAGATTATTTAGAGGGAGATTAGAAAGCAAAAAGCACGCACCAAAAACGCAGGGTTACGCAAAGAGTTCTCGTCTTTCCTTTTCAATTAATTTTGCATTTAAATTTTCTGCACAGAAAGAAAGACATTATAATGACATGATTTGATGTTATTAGCTCAAATCATTATCAATCTCTTGTAAAAATTCGGAACTTTGTATGTAAAAATGGATGAATGTTTCAATAGTTGATAAGGTCACAAATCATTAATTAATATTACAACATTTCTTCTATCAAAACTTGACCGACATGTATTTTTCGTTTAAGGAATAAGGAATGAATGAAGATTTTTTATGTCACGTCCCCCTTTCCCGTCCAGAAATTGAAAAGAGTGGTTTCATAAGGCAAGTATAGTAAGTCAAGGTTTGATAAATGTATACTTTTGAATTTCAGTGGAAGTGAGTCTTATCTTAACACTATTGACTTATCATCTTCATGATAACATGCGACGCGACATCTTTTTATCGTGTATTTCTACAAGAAAAAGTAACATGTAATTTTTACGATGCCGGCGTAATATTTTTTCTTGATGATACTCGAATTAATTATTTAACAAACTTATTTTTTATTTATGTTTACAAACTACAGCCGTGCCTTGGTCAGAATGATTTCTGATTTCAAATAAAAGTAAAAGGTTTTTAAAACTCATTTTTGGATTAGTTGCATTGCAAATCAAATGAATCTTCTTGTTCAAACAAAGCCGTGCGTCTAGCATCAAATCAAATAATACCAAACCAAATGTTACATTTATTTACGCAAATGATGAATGAGACCATTTAAAGCTATCAGTGTGGATTATCTTGAAAGGTTTTTTTGGAATAATAATGGAGAAGCTGTGAGCGGTAACATAAAGTAAAAAATGCTTTCCTTTTCATAACGTTGTTAAAAGCCCAAAATAGTGCCAATGTGCGCTTGAATTCATATTAATCCAATTTGTGTTTAGTGATGGATGATAATCACGATGAGTATACTGACGATGAAATAGTTAAAACAGCTTAATAGATATTACGTTTATAGTTAATCATAATCACTTTTCATGCAATCATTTTTATGTGTGGCGCTTTTATTAGTTTTATTCACTAATATAATCTCTTTAAGAGCTGTAAATTTTTCCACACAATCATTTAAGCCAGTATACCAGTTTAATCAAAATAGAACCGAATGCTACATAACTTAACCGGTAAAACGGATTTGATTAGCTGTATGACAACACTAGCAGAGATATTCATTCACTCGAAAATAATAAAATATGTATGCATGTATATTATATAATTTGCTAAATTTTTATTCATATATCAGACTTCAGTAAATTAGTAAAAAATGTCGTTTTTATTTGTAAAATACGAAAGTTAGTTCGAAATTAGTGTTGTCTCTCTTTGTTTTTAAATTGTAAATATGGTGGCGGTGCAGGACGTTTGATTTTATATGACTTTGCTTTGTGTGGCTCATAGAGTTTATGCGGCATGTAGGAGTAAGTTCCCCTTATCCGTTTCCCTTTCCAATTCACAGCGTATGGAAGTAGGGCAGGTTCCCTTATGAATATTCCCTTTCCGTCAGGAGTATAAACTGATAATTTAAATCTTCTTTGTCGGCCAGCAGTTACTGCAATCCAACCTATAAATAAGATATAATTTAATATTTATTAATCTTACATGACTTCTGTAGATACTTTGAGTTAAATGATTAGTATAGTACCAATTGAAGATAAAACGATGTCTGCACAACTATAATTATGAGCAACACCTTGCAAGTTTATGCTTTTGCTCTTTAACTCTGGGAATTGAGCTAGTCTAGCGTTATTTCCACACGGAACTCCAAAGACTTTTGTACCAAACGCCTGCAAATAAAGCCAACAAAATAATAATACATAATAATACCTTTTAAAGTCTACTTTTCTTTTAAATGGGTTGAAGCAACACTTACCTGTTTATACACTTCATCCGCGTCACTAGTTAAAGACATTGTAGCAGGTAAAGACGAATTTGCAAAAACCGTAAAACGAACCGGATCGCTTCCTTCTACAAAATCAATTCTTACAAGTCCGCCTAGAAAAAACGTCGTTTCAGGTTTAATAAAAAATGTCCTCGGTTGAATAAGGGTTTTTGGTAGAGAATGCATTAATTCCGGGAGTGTTAATAAATCCAGGATCTGAAATCATTTTAAATATAGATAGTAATTAAGATCGAGTGAATGCCTAAATGAAATTCACTGATCTTGATAACTATTTATCAATTTATCATAGATGTTTACTTGATTAGTGTTGACAGCGCCTGGAGTATCGTACACCCAATGTCCCTTAGCAAACTTTGGATCTTCAGGGTTCCACTGTCCTTTTTTAATCACCAGTGGAGGTCCCGTGCTATTTGGATTAATTTGAAATAAATCGACAAGAGTTTCCTTTTCTACCGATTCATACTTATCCATCACTTCCTTGCTAACAAATGTTTTTCCAACGTGTCCAGAGAGTGTAATTAGTTCTGGATTCTTTGTAATTTCAAACTCCTTAATTCGTTCCCGCTCTTCAGCTCTCAATACACCTTGCTCAGCAACCAAACGCTTAAATCGGAGATGCTTTCTAAATCCGTGAGGTTCGGTCATTGGAAACTTTAAAAACAAGTCGAGTTTACTTAGTTATTATTAAAATTTAGAGGACTGAATTATAGCAAATAAAAAAAAACATTTCATACTTTGAGCATATTTAATGTTGTTCCGGGCCACTGAGAAATTGTCGCCGTTTGTACCTTATCACTGACACGGGGTTGGCATAAATCTGACTGAACAAATAGATTAAACAATGACGATTTTCCCACATTGGTGCACCCCATGATGAAAATATCACCGCGACCACCCCACAGTCGAAATATCATTGAAATAAGATTCTCAACCCCGTATCCTGTCTTGGCACTAATCAACGCGGTGTGAATAACATTTGCATCTAACATTCCAAGATCAACAGTACTTTTAATCAGGCTTTCCTCTAATCGCCTCAAGTAGTCTGGCGAGTCTTGAGGTATCATATCCACTTTATTTCCAACTAGCAATATTGGTCGTTTGGTTCCTGTAATCAAAGTTAGCGATTCCATTAGCATGTTGAGATTGCATTTTTGTTATCATCTAGATAAACAAATCATATTAGCCATACCAATTATATCCAAAATTCCTGGCCAGATGCTGCAGGGGAAATCAGTTACGTCCGCAAGTAGTATGACCATTGAAAAAGTCTCCTTAATTTTACTCACAATTCTGGGATAATCCTCAGGACTAACATTCACATCAAGCGTTGCTTGTTGGGACTCCAGAACACTGCAACGGTAGCAGACTTCTCCCATGAGATCCTTTTTCTTTGCCCCTTTGAATTTTTCACTGGAAATATATCTACAAAAACCAATTATTTCAAAATTAAGCCATAACCATCTCAAGCCTGTTAATAACGTTCTCATTTTTTACCCTGGAAGTGACTGATCTTGACAATGCAGCATAGCCCCACAACCTCCACATGGCACAGAACTTGGTGGAACTTTAGGATTAGGTGTTCCGGCCTTCAGCAAACAAGCTTGCACGGCAGCTTCAAGTAGCTCTCCTTCATCATTCGAAGTAGTCCCTCCTAAAACTTGGTCAAGATCAACAGCTTCTTCCCTCAGCTTATCTGCCACGCTGACAAGTTTAATAGGTTCAGTTTTGTCATTCTCCTCATGCTCAGACTCATCACAAGGCTCAAACGGAATCCGATCCTCTGTAAACTCCGTTTTACTTTCTATTTTAAAGGGAAACTCTGCTTGACTATTCTCATTGTTCTCCTCATCTTCTCCTGCGACTTCTCTGTGTTTTTGGTCTTGTTGATTTTCGTCTTCATCCTCCAATAAATACCTGATTGCCACTGGAGGTGCTATTGTCGCCTGGGCAACAAACTCCTTTGTGGACAACTCGTTTATTTCAAAGCGCTTTTTAAGTTTGTGACGAAAACTTGGTGGAGGGAGGAACTGGTTTAGATATGAACTGTAGAGTAATTTATCAACCCAGGCTTTATCATTTTCAAAACGACCTTTATTCAGCTTCAAATCACTTTTGTCTGGTTCGTTATCATAATTAACACTACCTGTCGCCTCTAATTTTACTTTGTTACAGTAGCATCTATTTTGAACAAATGATTTGAATGGGTGGTATTGATACGAAGAAAACTTACTAATCACACGACTTTGTATTATTCTTTGCATCTTCAATCCGTATAAAACAAACTTTAGCTGTCCATAGTCAAATTAAATTAGTTTAGCAATTATTTTTCTATCTCCTGCCAATAATTTGTTTTGCATCATTCTCAAAATGTACTGTGTAGCATTGCATGTGTAATAAATTGGCTTCCCTCGACAGTATTCAAGTTTGATGGGTCATTGCAAGATTTCCGACACATGCACGATGGTTTTATGAAAAGTGAACAAAGCTATGATGCTGTAGGTTTAGATTTTATAACCATAAAAATGATTTTAATTTATAAGAAAATGATTTATTATTCCAGTTAATTAAGGAAATAGAGAGCAGTTAGTAAATCAAAGCAAGACCATCGTGTATGTAAGATTTCCTAAATTCATTTGATAGATTTGTCATTGACTAATTTCTCTTTGAACAGTGAGTATTTGCAAGTTTCGCTATCAAAACAACGACGTTTATATTTCAAATTTCTCTTTAAATACACATTGCGCTTGTGTGAAAGTTAACATATAATTATAAAATTCATTCTGGCAACTTTCATTAAAACATTTCGTCACACAAAACTACTTTCTTCGTTCTAAAATTGCCACAATAATAGTCATGAACAATTTAGAGTAGCAAACATATTTTCTTTTAAAATGGTTTTTAACTGAAGTCCTTGTTTGAGGACTTATTTCACCCTCAATTGACAATTTTTTAAAAAACATTTCAACCAAACATGTTTCCCGGGCGCTCTTCGGTGGATAATTGTTTGAATAACTTCTTTTTTCATACATACATGATACATGCCGTTGATGTTTGCTGATTACTAATCATTTTTCTTTCGAATATCCAACCGCTTCCAATTTTTAATGGATTTTATCTCCATCATTGACCTCATCATCATATAACTGTGATAATCGCAGTGTGCCATCCGTCAAAGAAAAATCGATTTGTGATTTAACTATACTTTTTACTTTTCATGCAATATTAATGATCTAAAAAGCAGATTTAACTGAAAATAATCATAAGTTTTCGTTTTGGTGCAAACAAGTGCAGTAAAATGAATAGTATGAATGATGAAATGGTTGGCTGCTGTGTTCATTCATATCATTACAAAAGTTTGGTATTGGTATTTCGTTTGTCTACGATCATTTAATAAGAACAAGTAGACTTCCAAAAAGGTATCCCTTTAAAGTTCTTATTATACCGATAACGACAACAGCTACAAAGAACAGGAGCTAAATTGGGAATTTTGAAAGCCAATGTCAATGCCAACTATAACCCAAGAATTGAATAGAAAAAACAACGCATAAAGGAAAAGAGGTATCGTTGCAGTTGCAACAAAGACTGAGAGATTTGTATTGTGAGATAGATGAGTTCAAATTCTGAATGTTGAGACTGCTATGACACGTTTATGATATGCAACGATGATGAACCTGCACACAAGCACCTGTAACCAGCTTTCAAGTTAATAATGAAAATACTGATGCTTCTGATTCTATACTTTTCTTACTTTGTTCAACAAATCGGACTAAAATTATTGCTGTAGGTTAGGTCCATACAGCCGAACTTTGTAATGTTAAAGTTTTACTATTCAAAGGGCATTCGCGATGTCTTGGTTAATGATAAAACAAACTCTCGTAGTCATTACAAGTGGAGCAGACAATTATATCCGGTGATAGGACGACACACGTCCCCTCCTCCTTAACATTACCAGTAGGTATAATCCTTTACCTCTCTGGCTTCATTTAGTTATCATTATTATTTGCACAAGAAATAAGACGCTGAGGAGCGGGCCGCCGCCGTCACTCACTCACAGTTTCTTCTGTGCAGTTAATTATGAGAAAACTAGGTAACTTTAAAAAAAAACGTTTCCAAACTCTCTCTGCGCTACACCACCGACGTTACTTAAACATTAAGCATGGTTGTAAAATTGCTCATTAATAAAAAAGTGATTAGAGAAAGAAGAATGGACTTTGATGGTGTCTATGAAAAGCTTGTTTCAGTTGAGAAGGACACTTTGCCTGGCTAGTTTTCCCATATTTTGGAAAAGGTGATTATTTCATCTACGAAGTGACTTTTTAAAGAGCAATTTTAGGTGAGAACGTTTTTCTACAAAAATGTTTACGTGGATAACTGTCCCGGTGCGCTCACTTCCGTTCCGGATAACTCGACAAGCACTTTTGGCTCATTTTATTTTCCAAACAGTTTTGTTGATTGTAGCAGTGGCAAATGCTACAGAATGGGAGGCGTTGCAGGCAAGTAATTCAAGTGACAGCATAAGTAATTATAGTTTACTGAATGCGGCAGAAGGGAATGAAGAAAAGCGAATGGAAATTCCGGTAATCTACGATTCATCAAGCATGGATTCTCTGTTTCAAACGGAGCTTCTAAAATCTGCTCTGGTGGGGTTTGGGAGTCACTTTGGAAACGGCCATGAACATGTCCAGACTTTGCCCTTGGACTTTGCACGCTTTGACAGTGGGGATAAAACCACCAGTTTGCGTGAAAGTGTAAAATATTTAATTACGAATAAGTTTAAAGTGGCTGTGAGCATTTTGAATGGCGAAGATTTCCAAAAATTTGAAGAGATTTACGAAGAATTAGCAAGAAATGTTAATGATGAGGATACTGAGCTTGTCATTTACTCTCCCCGCTCTCATCTTCCCCGCCGTCATCATAACAAACCTAGATTGGTCCATCTTAAATCTTTACAAATGAGTGAAGAGGGTAAATCAATAGCTTTATTAAATCGAGTATCCAAAGTTGGGGTTCAAGTTTTAATTCCTGTTTTGGACGGAGACAGTCAGTTCCAATCCGATTTGCTCCAACTTTACCATAAGTCTGCGGGGCTTAATCCAAAATTTAGTAAAATTAAATTCACCAATCCAATCTTATTGAATGACCCAACTCATACCTCAAAGCTGGAAAGAATACTAGAAGATTCTAACAGTTTCCATGAGGGCCATTTATCATCATTAGGATTCCATCATCATCGTAATCCATTTGAATTCTCGCATTCTAAAACGGCAAAACCCGGTATTCTTCTCCTTGCTATGAATGCAAGCCAATCAGCGTTACAAATTGCTGCCCAGAAAAATCACGTTCTTTTAAGTTGGTTCAGTCCAAATTTACTAGAATTTGAAGAGTGGGCTCAAAACCAACAAAAATTAGCACAAAAGAGTCAAAATTCGAGTCGGATGAGTGATTTCATGAAATTTCAAAATGTAGAAGGAAATGTTTCAAATAGCAAGAGTCAGACAAAAGCAGGACAACAACAGGATAATTTACTAAAGGAAGAAGCCACAGGGGGAGAAGTCCAAAATGAGTCTAAATTTAGCTCATTTTTTGGCCTTTACACTGTAAATTTTGTTGGTTCAAGTGGATGGGATAATCCCAACAGGAGGAAAATGTTGAGGGAGCTCTCCCTCTTCACAGGTATGTCTGCTATATCGTCTGTAAAGTCTAAAAATGACCTAAGGATTCTCCCATCATCATCGTCATCATCATCATTGCTGTCATTTTTGGTTATCAAAATCAGATTTATTTTAAATCTGACCTTGATCCAAGGCAAAAACCAACAAAATTAGTATTATTTAAACTTCAAATTGCATTTTATGTACAGGTACTTTGTACACAACTTGACTAAAAGTCACGTACGCAAAATTTGTGAGATAAGTTACCACATTTACATAAATTGGGTAGAAAATCCGTTTAAAAACTGACAAAACGTCTACAATTGTTACTGCAAACTGGAATAACTCGAATGAAAAGGAAACCAGTACTAAAAATCTCATTTTGCCCCAAAGTCTTAATTGACATGTTCTATGTTAACATAGAACATGTCAAAAGGAATTCCTTTTGGTCATTGAAATAATTATTTTGTAATTATTCATTAAATATGTAAGCCTGAATACGTGGCTGGTAAATACCGATATTCTGTCTCGTTTTTATCACTAAACAGTAATTGCATCGTAGTAACCTTGTTTGCCTTATAATTATTCCATTTCATTAATTTACGTTTTTGCTAACCAGCAACGGAAATTGTTCTTAAGATACTGCTATGAGCAATAGTAGTATTGTAACCAAAAACAAATGAACTGGGTGATGCCAATTTAAATTAGCTATGTAATTCGGTCAGGTTCTCTGGTCCATTTGCGTTTCTTCATACCCCGATATCACGCTAGTTTGCTATTTTTACTCGCATTTGCTTAACTGAAAAATAATTATGTGCAAAAACAGAATTTACTTGTAGAGGAAGAGAATATCGGTTTCACAGGTTTACACTTGCACAAACGTCGCTTAATGATCAGGTGAAATAATTATGAGGAAGGTGCAAATCTTTAAAAATCAAGTGGAAATTGAAAGAGAAAATGTATCTTGTTTGACATTACTTAAGTAAACAAGATGGTTTAGTAGAGGATGGATTACTTTTCTTTACTTTATTGCTACAAAGTAAACTGATCTAACCTGGTTAAAAGAAAAAAACGGTTGTTTGAACGGGTTCATATTTTACATGATGCTCGTGCTGTTAATGGATTAGGCCACCCTAAATTTGGTGTGTTAATTGATTACATCGATATTTTAAATACCTCTGAGAACAATATTGATAAGTATGCTGCTGATGAACGATGATGATGAAGGATACTAAAATTAGTCTACCCTTTATGAATAGTAGTTAGTCAATAGATGCTTAATTTGTGAACAATTAATTAAACCAGGACCATCTCCAAGAATCTCGTCGTCCATACTTGCATATGATTCAGTGCAAATGGCAATCAGTCATTTCAAAGAAGGGAAGATATCTCTACCCAGAGTAGGCTTATCTGGAAAGATTGATTTTTGCAAGGAAGGATTTCGAAAAAGTGGAACGTATCTTGGAACTTCTTCAGTATCCAACCTCTTATCCAATGAAGTTTCCCTCCTTCAGCCTTCTACTTGGGTTTTAGAAGATGTGATAACAGAAAGAATGAATAAGCTTGGGAAAAGTCTTGAAATTATTGATTATGACATTGCAACATCATCAATACTTTCCCGAAATGAATTGCAGAGGATTGCAAATTCCACGAAATATCAAGCTGGATGTAAAGAACATCTCATGAATGTCGTCACGTATGATCCATACACACAAATGCCCTATCACTACTTCTTTAATGAAGAGTCCCTTCCCCAAACCTTGGTTGTTCCCAATCATCAGGGTTTTGGAATTACCTTTACTTGTACGCATGAAACTAATCAACTGAACCAAAGTGAAAATGCAAACGAAGTTACAACCATGCAAATTGGTTGCACTCCAGGAGCCAAAATGACTCATCCGATAAGCTGTTTCCGCTCACATATCAATCGCAGACAGAAAAGGGCAGCAGCTACTGCCAGGGGCGTTGATCCAAAAGCAAGAGAAGATGCTATACCAAGTGTCCAATATCAGTATAGTTTATCTGGAAATGATCCTTGGAATTCAAATGATTACTATTACCAAACCGCTGATAACAAAGATTTCCAGGCTGATGCGATCCCTTACACGCACCCATCGATGTATGATTTTGCAACAATTTATCTATATGTATTTCCCCATTAGTTTTTTATTGTATAAATTGGTCATTATTATTTTTTATAAAATAATTCATGCCAGACGACTAGATAACCCTGCCCCAGCGTCGGAAGCACCTCCAACTCCAGTACCAGCAGGCCCTCCACCGAAATTGCCAGAGTTAAGAACAATCTTGAAGGCTGCTAAACCTTTCGTTGGATCTTGCATAGGATCCAGTACTGGTTGTGCAATTTGCGTCCTTGTTCTGGGAAGATTGCCGCTGGGGACTGCTCCCAGTGCCTGTACAGGGCCTTGCTTCGTTGGAACATTTGGAAGTTGTGGATCATTGCTAGGAAGAGTGTTTGCTGAAACTACTGTTATATGTACAGAACTGTTTAAACAAGGTCTGATTGATACAGATACATTTGTTGCGGATGCAGAGTTTGGAAAGTATATGCTGGACTCGTCACCGTACACATTACAGGTTAGCAAATATATATAAGAAGAAAAGTATTAGAAATTTCAAAAATCAAAACGATTTTGTGTAGTTTTATTAGATAAAAATAGGTACCCATATACCTTTTAAACTTAACTATAGTAATAATTTCAAAGGTCGATATACACTTGCAATATCTAGATAAATATGTGGTTAAACTAAATTAATCTTCGGTCAAACTCCGCACAATTATCTACTTCGATTCATTATCTAATTTAGCAGTTTTATTGTAAAATAGAAATAATTGAAGTTTATTTATATATAGCACAATAGCACAAATTTCCAAAGGATATGAAGTTAAGAAGTGTTATTTAATGTTGAACACTGTTCAATGAACAGGTATCGGTATTTATTATCAAATACGAAGAATAATGGTATTTATTTTTGTTTATAAATCACAGTAGATAGTATATAAATAGATGTCTCTTAAAAGGCTTAGAATTAGAAAAACTGACTTTGATCTTATTCTATGAAATATAAAAATTATATATAATTTGTTTTTGTATATTTAACCAGGGTTACACTCTCCTTGCTACTCCATTAGTCACCTTAATGAAGTCTTCCAAGTTCATAACTAGCGTAGTGGCCACCTTTGCGCTTCCATGGGCACATCATATGAAGTACCTCTTGGGACGAAGTGATGAAACAAACATGATTGGAAGTTTAGTGCATTCAATCGGCTATCCTATTTGTAATCTAACCGGACGATTGTATTTTATAGTGTTTCACTTACAAACTATGTTGCTATCTTATTTACCCCTCATCATATCCATATTATCATCCTTGCTGACGATTCTTTTGGCTCTTACTGTTACAACTAATTTTAACTTGTTTTCGTTTTTATTATTCTCTACTTCAAAAATTAGTAAGCGCTCGAAAATCTATCAAAATTTAACGATTACTGCGATGATTGACAATTTTGGTGGCGAATTGATCAGTAAAATTACGACACTTAAAAGAAACGTGGGAAATTATTTTAAGGCCATTGGCAAAAGAACATAGTACACGAATACCATGACAGTGCAGACTCCAAGACCTACGTAACAAGTGAATCTCCTCCCTGATAGTCCCCGTGTTCTTCCAATATTTCGCAGTCTACCCGATGTTCCACCAAGTCGTGCTGTTCCCGACTCCATACCATCTTCCATGCCATCTAATAGTGGAAGATGATCTCTAGCTTCACCATCCAGATCAATCGCGAGCTAAAATACAATAAAAATATTTAACTTGGTTATTCAATTTGATAGATGGGTAGATCATTTTTGCAACCTTTAAATATGTAACTAAAAGTTCACTTGAAAGCATTTTAACCATAAGTTTTGTACTTTCGTATAATACAAAAATAAATGACAATATAGACTAGAAAAGAATTGTTTTAAGTATAACCTATAAACAATCCAAAATACATTTATTTAGTTAAGTTAGTTTAAATGATTTATCTAAAATCCTTATTAGGGTTGAGTATTAGTAATAAGAGTTATTTATTTTGATTTACATTTAATTTATTATCTTTAAAATTATACTGTAAAACGGGCTTTAGTATTGCTGAAATATGTTTTAAGTTTTGAAATCAGTGAAGGTGCTACAAAATAAATATTTATTTAACTTACATTTTTTAACTGTCCAACTTTCATCGATAATTTCTCTGCCATTGATTGATTTAGCGCATCCATATGCTCTTCCTCTAGAATTTATAAAACATGACAACAAATTAATCATTTAATCAATACATCAATACATGAGTTTAATTTGAAATTAACAATTTAAGGCTTAAAGTGTAGTACCCTTAAAAATTAATTAAAGTTTTTAATACATACCAGATCGGAGGATCCCATTTCGATTTCCTCTAGTCCCCATATTGCCAGTCTTGTTTCACAAGTTTGTATATATAACTAAAACCCCACTACAATTAAAGTTGGAGTTTTTAAACAATTATTAATTTGTAAACAAAAACTTTGGTGCTATAAGTACAACCAGGAGAACTAAAACTTTCATTTAACATTCATTCTTACATGATTATCCAGAACATTATAATGAAAGGAATTAATTTGAAAAATGTTTAACAATGACATTTCAGAATGTGATGAAATTTCAGTGTTTTTGGCAAAAACATCTGATCTGCCGCAAAAAAGTTGTCCATATCTACTCTTTAGGAATAGTACGAGTCAGTCTCACGCCAGCTTGTGAGAATGTTTAAAAGTATTTCGAATGGGATGGATGAGATTGGCTGGAGTGGCGTCTACCGGAGTATTAAAAACTGAGTCGGGATATGCCGCACAGTTAATGATGGGGTACTTAAATACTTCTTTTAATCAAGATAGGGAATGGCCAAAGATTCATTATTATTTGGATGAGAAATCCAACAGCAAGGACCAGCAAGAGTTCTTTTTTGCACTGAATCTTGCAAGGTCCACTACCACGGGTACTTTGAAGCTTGCTAGCAGCAACCCAGAGGATTTTCCTTTAATTGGCCCAAATTATTTAGCAGATCCGAGTGATGTCGACAGGCTTATTGAAGGTGCATAATATGATTTTACGTCCTTATCCAATGCTTATCTTAAATTTGAATATATCTTTACAGGAATTGAAATGATGATGGATGTTTTTCTAAACACTACAACGTTTAAAAGTTTGGATATTCAACCTCAAGACAATTACAAACCTTGTGAAGCTTTTGAATATAGATCTAATGAGTATTGGAGGTGCGTCATTAGAGAAAAAGCTGGACTTGAATTCCATCCAACTTCTACCTGCCGAATGGGGCCGGACAGTACTGTGGCTGTGTTAGATTCAAAGATGAGGTACCTATAAAAAGTAAACTTAAGTCTTATCAAAGTAGATCCCTAAAAAGGTTTCTTTTGTTGAGTTTTTGGTACCCAAAACCTTCGAGTGATTGATGCTTCTTCAATGCCTTTTGCCCCGACTGGGAATACTAAACTGCCGGCTATGCTAATGATGCCAGAGGGGCTGAAATTGTTCTTTCTTCTAATTAACATTAAAATTATTTAAAATTGTATAAAAATTCAGTAATAAAAAACAGCTTTGTGTACCTATGAGTGCATAGTCAATGTGCAAAGACAAAAAAATCTTTATGATAAGAATGGCGCCTTCTTCACCTTTTCAAAGTACCTTTTCTTAGGTAAAACTGCTTATCAGCCAAAGATAAGCCGGCTTCAAAGGCACACATCTCAAAAGCCTCAGTAGCATTTTTTTTCTCAACGAGCAAAGTTGGGCTTTTTTGTTCTTTGAGATTATTTGTTACGCAAGCTTAAAAGCAAGTTAGTTCTTGTTTTGGTGGGATTTGTCTTTTTCTCTGTTTTTCATGTGAATGTTGAAAATTTAATTGTTAATTGAATTAAATGAGTAGTTAATTAATTCTTTGGCATGACAGTTGTTTACTGTTAAAATTTGTCTCCAGTAAAAATTGATCTGATATCAGTGCTGAACCTGTAAAGGACGCTTTTAGAATTGTTTAGTGCTTTTTAAAGGAATTTTTAAAAACAGTTGAAAATTAGTTAATTGTCTGTGTAATTAAATCCCCGATTGACAGAGTATAGGAGGTAAGAAAGTTGCTAATTTGGGGAGGTTGGGGAATAATGAGAGTTTGGCCGTTACAAAAGTTAAATGTTTTTTAATTTTTCAGATAAAGATGGACATATTATTTGAAAATTCCGATTTGCTTGTTAATGAGTCTTCAAATGATACTTTTTATTCTGCAGCAGAAGATTGGTCCAGATTTAGTTTTTGTAAGTTATTTTTAATTGCTAAAATATTGTATGAGTTGTATGAGTAAACTAGCAAAAATGTATGATTGATATTTTTTTGTAGATGACTCGGAAGAAGAGATTCCAGAGACTCCAGAAATGGATCGTAACTTGGCAGTGGACTATAGGGAACCTGCTAAATCATCAGGAAGTGAGGACGATGACAGTGCGGAGGACGGGAGTGAAGCTGAAACAGACAGTGATGTCGGTGAAGGAGAAGCCGGAAATGCAGATTTACACTCCAACAGTACATTGCAAATTGAATCCCAGTCTAACGCTATCCAGTCTCCTCCTGAGGTGCCTGCTTCTACAACAAAGGATGATGATGCTGCGCAAAAGGTATATCAATAGATGTTTGATTCGTTATTATGTTGCAACTTTGCAAGTTAACTTGAATTCGATTGTTTTTTAGGTTGATTCTGTTGCAGAACAAGGAGCTTCATCTAGTAGCCACAACAACAGTAACAGTAACAACTCGGCAGGAGGACATCGTGATGCATTTGAGGATGACATTAATGACTTTGCGGAAGATGATATCCATGCCAATTTTGATTTTGAGCAAGATGACACTGCAGCGATTGTGGATATAGGCTCATCCTCTTCAGCTCAATCAGCTTCTCCGCCAATTAATCATTCAGAATCTGATAATGATGACGTCAACGTTGTGTTCCAAGGGTCATCCAACGCAGTACGAAAACCAAAAAGAAATGTCATTATGGATGATGAAGATGATGAAGATTCCGCTGATGATATTCAAGTTTTAACAAAGGGATTGAATTCCATACCGCTTGGTCAGAAAACTGCACACGTGAGACAGCAGCCCTCAAAGGCCATTTTTCTCAACACTCCACCCCCACCTCCTGCGCAGTCTCTTGGGTTTAAACCATATAAACCAAAGGCAGGGGAAGATCAAGAATTTTACGAAGATGTTCGTAGAACGGTTAGCAAATTGGCTGAAACTATTACGGAAATGCCAACACCGGACAAATACGAACCCCTTGATCGTAAAGATTTACCTCAAGGAATGGTTGAACTGTTTGAGTATCAGCAGTATGGATTGCAATGGCTTAGGTGGAGAGAAAGTGAGTTTCCTGGAGGTGGAATATTGGCTGATGAAATGGGTACGTTACTTTA